>JARBER010138696.1:0-10938 GCA_030265075.1 Balanus glandula
GCGGTGGGGGGGTGGGGGGGGGGGGGGGGGGGGGAGCGGCGGACATACCTGCTGCACTGCACGCACCGAGAGTGGAACGAAACGCCGCTGTCACCCAGATCACAGCTGGTAAAAATCAAACAGTTAAAGGCAGCGTACAACGGTGAACGTTCAGGTTAATAAAACTGCACCCGCGAGCGATCTTGCGAAGCGCCGTCTCTCAGATTACATATGAACAAAACAGTTTTCACGGGAATTCCTGTTTTTCAGAATTATCAACGGCGAGTTTATAATACACACGTTGACAAAATAGGGTATTTAATTTTGTATTCAAGTCAAAACATTTTTTGACAAATGTTTAAGGCCTGTTCAGTATTCATTGTCAGGCTATAAATTGGTTGATGTATAACTCAGTAACATAATATAACTCTTCAAAGAACTAGTTCTCGGCTTCCGTTGGACTGCAGGCTGGCTGGTCTAATTGGACTCGTTTCGCATGTGACAATGATGGTCTGAGACGACACAGAGATAGGGTGTCACTGACCCGTGGCTGACACCGACACGATGTCACTGACACACCGCTTACGATACGCAGTTAGCACCGACACGGTGTCACTGACACACCGCTTGCGACACGCAGTTGGCACCGACACGGTGTCACTGACACGCCGCTTACGACACGCAGACACGGTGTCAGAGACAGTGTCGCTATTCCAGACTTCCGGATACCGCATCGCGGACGGGTTATGACGAGCAGACAATGGAAGGACCGAGAAGACAGCGAGATATAAAAAGAAGGAGTCGCCGCGGTAACAGCACCAACCAGGAAGTAGACAAAGGACAGCTCCGAATTAATCGACCGTTGAAGGAACGCAGCTCGAACCGAGTGGCATACTGAAGCAGACCGCGTAGCACCGGTATGGCACCAGTATTCTAGCATCGAACACATCGAATACCATGGGAGACTCTGATACTTCATATCGACATTCACAATTCCTATACTCTTCCTTCCCAATTCTCTACACAGCACCATCACAACTCACCGCTTCCCATAACCATCACGTCAATACATTTCCACCCATTACCCAACTTACCTCCCCTCCCTACCCCACCTTAACCCCCTATCCTCCACCAACCCTCATCTCCGGTCCGAAAAGGATACAGGTCAGCATGTCCTGCACCGAGGTCATCTCCTCCGTCTTGTAGGTGGCGCGGAACTGCTTGCGCAGGTCGTGGAAGGCCCAGTAGTAGTGCGGCAGCTCGAGCGCCTTGCTGCACGCCTCCGGATGCAGACACTGGCGCAGGTGGAGCTGCCCGTCGGTGACCAGGTGGAACGTGCTGCCGCCGTCCAGCGCCAGCTTCGAACGCGCAAACTGGTCAAACTGAAACGGACAGAACGGCCGGATGTCAGACAAAATGGTCTATCTACTCCCCATGCTCATTGCCAGTACACGGGCCATTCTACAAGACAAGTCGTCACAGAAGTTCATAGGATACAGGCAGAGTACGGGACAGGGTGTTCCAGAGTCAGCTGACGGCGTCACACACAGTGTGTTCAGAGTCAGCTGACGGTGTGACACACTGTGCTTAGAGTTCACCCACGATAGTGACTCATCGACGGCTGTACCGACAATCGTGAAGAAACATAGTAAGGGTTTAACGGCTCAGTGTGGCTTTATCACGCTCGTGATATTGGCCTTACGGTGACAACCGATAATGATACCTAATACCATTGTAAAATCCTTTTTATGTATATCTAAACAATTGTCATGCCTAATGTCATAAAAAAAATAATCAGCACCTATGTAGCGTTAAATGATACGCATTATCATCGAACCGTACAACAGCCTCGAGGTCACGCCTCTCGACAGCTACGCTTTTTGTAGAATTACGCCTCACGGTCTCGGCTCCACCTTCCAAACCAGCTGTCAGCTGTCCTGCAGTGGAGCTATCAGCCAGGACGATCTGAGATTAGACTTCCCGCTGCTTCCGCTGCAGACTGTCCAGCATCACCTTCCGGCAGTGCGGTGTCGCTATCGGCCGTCCGTGCCGATATACACAGGGAAATAAAGTCGCCACACGCCGAACGCAGCCGCCATCGTACAGTGATATTTCCCTGTGAGACTGCTGTAAAATCTCTTCTTTCGGTAATGCGATAGCATGGTTTGCCAGGTTTGATAGTGTGAATGAAAATATTGGCTTTCAGTAGATGTTTAAGATGCTCAGTAGCTGTCTGTAAAAGACATTGGTTATTGCTTAGATTTAGCCAGCCAGTTATTTTGCATTTGCCATTTTAACTTATGAAATTTTGAGATAAATTTATGTCCTTTCTGGCGTATTAAGCCAATACAGGAATGCAGAGTAACGTCAGTGCTGAATTAATATCCCACCTACATCAGTAGCAAACAAAATGAGAAATCTGAGCTGAGGTTGCAGGGCCTGCCTGAAATTTACAAAGGATTGTGTGCATGATTAGATCTGCCTTGCACTGCTTCCTACAATACGAAACAGACGATATGCTGCTACTGTAAAATACTTCATGGCTTAATTGCATATATCGGGTGAACATGTCGTAAAGATCAACTGCGACTCTTTGCATACATTTAGGTACTAGATAATTGAGCGAGTTTTCACTCCAAAACCGTCAGAGCCAACACCCGATTACAGGCTAGTTCACAACAATTACATCCAAATGGCGCTGTCAGCCCATATCTAGTGACATTTGACGGCTGACGAATGTGAGATATTCTCGCAAGCTAGCCCACTCTCGGAGGGAATTATGACGGAGTAATAGCACAGTTTATATTTTACGTCTCCACTCAGCCCAAAACCACATCCTTTTCGTGTTTCGTCTCGGGGAAAGCCGAGCATCGAAACGCTAGAAAAATCCTGGAACGTTCTAACTATGACGGAACAATGCGAAAGTCGTTTACGTGCTACACAGATTCGGAAACAGAGCACCCTCAAACAACCACAGATATTGCATTGCGGTGTGATTGACCTTCAACTGGCCAGAAAGTCCGTCGAAGTGGTTTGATTCGGTGGCGGGCTGATGGTTATTGTCACGACACGGATGGCTGGCTGACTTCAGAACGCGAGCGTGCCCAGCGGTGATCTCGCCCGCTCTGATTGTTTCGCTCTTGGAGCTGACGTGACCCGGCGGTGAACCACAGCTCTCAGCGGCGCCGCAGCCGCCGCAGTCACCGCCGCGCTCTCTGCGCCCAGAAATCCGCCCTAAAAAAAATCGGCCGCGCCGCCCCCGCCCACAGTGTTAACGGACCGCCGGCAGCCGCCCGAGCTGTGACGTCATGCGTCGTGAGCCGCCCAAGGTTGGAAGTGGAGCGCGAGCCGCCGCGCCGCCGCCGCGCCGCCGGGGGCGGGTTTATTGACCGGCACGGCCGCCCGCAGCTCTGCTGCCGCCGCCGCCGCCGCCGCCTCTAGCCGAGCTTCGATCCTGCCCACACCTTGGCAGCCCGTATCCCCTGCCGCCCTGTAGTCGGTGGGACGCCGCTAACTCGTTCGAAAGTCAGCGCAGACGGCCCACCGATGCCCAATCACTCCGGCGCCGCGCGCGCTCGTGCTTTTTTTGCGAGTGACAAAAACGACGCACGACAGCGTGAAAGGCGCGCCCGCGTGCTAGCGAAATGGTGCGCGGCTTGATAGGCGTCTGTCAGCAGGTGTTCGCTGTTCAGTGTTCAGTCACCGCAGCGTTTTCTCATCGTGGGACAGGCGCCGTGGCGGCCGGAGCGGCCACGCCCATGGACCATGGTGGTCTATATGCCCTGCTGGTGCCTAACCCTATGTAGTCAAGTGTTACCTAATGAATAGGTCGTGCATTCATGTATGTGTACTGCTAAGATTGTGTTTGAACTACAGACGTAAATTGAAAACGAATGTGCTACAAAACAACAGGTTTCGAAAACAGCGTGACGTTGATTTGTGCTTTCACACATGCGAACAATGCTTCGTAAGATACGTGGGAGACGGTCCACTGTATAAGGGTAAACATTATTCATAGCTCATTTACAAAAATAAATATGTTAATAAGCGAGACACTACAGACCACGAGTGTTAGGCAGTAGGCAAGCTTACTGGTTAGGATGATAAGCGAACGAATAATTTCTACCGTTATTGAAGTTCGATTCAGACACCTGATTTGCTAGTCCCGTGTAGTACATTGCTAGTTGCTACCCTACAACGAAATATAACATTTCAAAGACTTCACCAAATCTGCACCAGCCAATGCGCTGTACCACTCAACGTGTACCATTTACTAGGCCTGCTATTGTAAATACATACAAAGAAGTGGTGCATTGGGACAATTTACTGCTCACAAATTGAGGGTATTTTATTGTTCCTACAATAACCATCGCAATTTCACAATGAATCCAGAAACATACTTAATGACAATGCGAGCGGTTATCATTTAATGCTTTCATGCAAACAGACGAGATTTGAATCCACAACACAGACTCCAGCTGGCTATCATGAAGTGGAGCTGAACCACAAGGGATGCAGATCTCACAGACGGGGATGGCTTAAGTCAGGTCAGATTCACTTTGGTCCTCGAATGCAGTCTGCAATCATCATTCACCACTTCTCGCTGGTGTTTCTCTGCGCATTCCCTGTTTTCGACATGTCCCGTGTCCCGTGTCCCGTGTCCCATGTCCCGTGTCCCGTGTCCCGTGTCCCGTGTCCCGTGTCCCGTGTCCCCCCGCTCCAGTGCCGGCCGGGCTCGCCGGAGCGGAGCGGAGCGGCGCGGGCAGGGACGGTAATCGGCCTTCAGCGGACCCTGGCCCGGCCGCACCGCCCCCGGCCACCAATTGGCTCCGCTGTCTGAGCGCACCGTGGCGCCGAAGCCGCTTGGAAGTGCTTCAAATTGCTTCATAGGTAATCAGCTGATGCCTGGCTCAGGACAGGGTGGTACGGAAGTAACCACGCCAGGCGCGCAGGCACTGCGTGGCTCGCTGTGCTGGTTTCTTGCCAGCGCATTTCAGGTTTTGCTAGGACCAGGCATGCATAATGTGCTGCCAGTGATTAAAAAGCCACCCTGGCAGCATGCAAGCTGATAAATGTCTTACACTGGCCAGCGATACACGGTAAAAAGTGTGGAATTCAGCGAGTGAAAATGCACCGAGCGCAATCTACCGGTAGGTATTGGTGAAAGTTTCGTGAGAAGTTAGGTATAGATCAAGTTGAGATTGATATCATGTTGTACAACAGCATTTTTAATTAAAGCTGCCAGTCAAATTGATTACTGAAGTTTGGCCTTATGTTTGTGTCAAGCTTGACGTGATTAATAGCAAGCTGGCACAACATTCGCGACTGCTACCATTTACTACAAGCAAAAATGAACAGCTTGCCGTTAATGCATAGTACCTATAGTTAGAAATGTTTAGATTGTAACACGTGATCATTGAAGATTAATAGCCTGCCCAGATATAGCGCCGTGCACAGTTAACAAGGCACAATTGATAGGTCTGCCCCTGCTAATGCAATCTGCAAAGCATGTGAAACAGAAATACATACACCTGGCAACTATTGCAAGCTTGTCTTCAACAGTTTAAGATGAAGCGGCCCTGTATCTGCAACATCCAATCACAACATGATTTCTGCTGCGTTCGTGCCTTTGTTAGGCTGATCTATTTTAGCCGCGCTTTCTCTTCCTCTCCGCGTCCATGACCACCACCTTAAATCGTCGGGCTCAGATCACGACTAGGTTTCTGCACTCCACGCTTGCAGCGGCCGGTCCCCTTTCCCTCCCTATGGCCTCCTTATCGCGCTCCTTTGCTCACCCGCACTTTGCACCACATGCATAATCGCGCACATAAAACCGAAGATGCATGCGATATTTCTCCGCCAGAGCGGCACACGTTGCAGGACATGCTGCAGCTGGGGGCGTAACGGGGGACTAATCGAGAGCTTGGATCAGCGGAACGCCCGCTACGCTACACTAGTCGACCGGTCCATGGGCTGAGATGACCAGATTTGGCAGCAGCATCTGGCATCATCTGGCAGTAACGGTGCAGCGTGCAGGAGGGTGGGGGGGGGGGGGGGGGTCAGATTAGCTGGCGTCATCAGCTGAGGGATTGGGGGTGTGTTGGGGAAGGGAAGGGAGCCGAGCGGTGGCGTCATGGAGGGTGGCAGAGACAGGCACTGTACTGTCAAATAAATCACTGCAGTACAGTGATAATGAAGGAATATAATAATCATAGATGGTGGTTTTGAGATAATGCATATTTGAAACTGTTTAAATTCATTACCTTCTTTCATTGAAAAGTGCTTACAAGTTTTCAATAGAATGTTTATTGTTTACATTATTCACATTTCTTCAGCATATATTCACCCATAAACGTTTAAAACACCAAATTGGCAAAGAGCGTTAATATTCATCCCACAGTAAAGAAGCACGAATGCTGTCAATAACATTCTGCTGTGACAGTGTAAACTCAGGCGGCAGGCGCATTTTTCGGTGCCTCACGCACCCTACAACCTTCAAAACGTTGTGGCAGTCTGCACTGATCAGCCGACACGTCTTCCCTAGGAGCAGGCCTTCCGCGTCTGCAGCTACCATGACGGTTCAGTTGGGCGGCATCTGAGACATTGTGCGTCTCGTTCTGGGCCTGCCTCGCCTTGTCTCGGTCTGCCTCGGCAGCGTCCACGATCTGCCTCGCCCCACGGCCATTACCCCGCGGCCATTACCCCGCGCGCGCCGTCCCCGGCGATGACTTGCGGCCGGCGGAATTTCCACGCGCGATGCGACGGCCGGCGTGAGAAGACTCAGGCGGATTTGTGCACGGGTGCGGGGTCTTTGCGTGAACCGCCCGCCACCGGCCGCTTCGCAGGAATACTTCCCGACGCGGAAACACAGCCAGATTATGGCGAAACCATCGGGGGTGTACCCCCGCCTTATATAACGCAAGGTATCACACTGCACTCGTGAACAGACACAGCGAACGGTTTATTTGCTCTGGAGAAGCCGCCATCCCATTGGCCAGTCTCATGCATATGCAGTCCCCGCCTGTGTGAATACTCATCAATATGCATTAGCGTGCGCGGCTGCTCTTTCCCGGAGTTCGACAATACAATTGCTGGATGTCAAACGTCGTTTCTTTCGGCGGATTATCCTCTTCTTTTTATGGCATGATTTCCGACTGCCTCATGACACCACCGTCATGGAAGGCCACAGTAAATGGCCGCCACACGCCGCCTGGCTAAGTCCGCGAGCCAATGTGGCCGTGTGGAGTGTGGAGTGTGGAGCCATGTGGAGCCATATTGAGTCATTCTGAGCCACGCTGAGCCATTGGGTCATGTGGAGCCATGCTGAGCCATGCTGGGTCATGTGGAGCCATGTGAAGTCATCCTGAGCCACGCTGAGCTATGCTGGGTGATGTGGAGCCATGCTGAGTTATGCTGGGCCATGTGGAATGTGGATCCATGTTTGAGCTATGCCGAGCTTTGCTGGGCCGTGCGGGCAGACGGCAGACGGCGGCCGGCGGTAATATAATAGCCGGACAACAGGTGACCAGGATCTGGGCGTGGTCGTCAGACGGGCGACTGGTGACGACCACACGGCCCCACCACCCGGCCCTGCAACCCAGGCGAGTTCGTTGGCACGGCCTCTGGGACCGACCGCTTATTTGGGCCAGAGGCGTGCACAACAATGCAGTGCAGATCAGGTCAGATCTGGGCCGGCGGCGCTGCGGCCCGGCCGCCGCCCCTCACGCTGGTGCCCCGGTCGCGGTGGCACAGGGTCACGACCGGTGCGACCTGAGCCGAGCCGGGTCACTAGCCTGCGAAGAGAATCCTTTCGGAGAAGCGGCGCTGGGCGCAGTACGTTGATCATGGCTTCCATTGGTCCGAGTGTCCCGTGTATGGTTGATTACGACCATGGAGCAGAGGCGGCAGCGTTCGACGAGACATGCGGCATGATCGTATATTCGCGCAGCGCAGGCGTTAAGGTGACGGTCACTGTACGGCGGCTAGTCACCTAGCGGCAGAATTTTACACGAAAGCCAATGGAAAGTCAGCTGATTCACGCGTTCAGTGCGCTCCTGATAGGCTCCCATGTTAAATTTTACCGTTAGGTGATTACGCGAGTGCAGTGGGCAGCCAACTTAACTCGCCGGTACACTGGCGAGAGCCGAGAGATGGCAGCGTGGAGCTGGAGAGAACAGCCCAAAGGCTCCAGAGTCCAGACACACCAGGAAGGCTCCATCACGCAGAGGGATGGTGACTTTGGCACCTCGCCCAGTCCCCTGCAAGACGGCGCCGTCGCCCGCCCCAATCGCAGTGCTCTGGCTCATGTGCAGATATCGTGCAAAGCGAATGACGGATAATGAACTGTAATGGGCGGCTCGGCTAATCACTATGCCCACCCTGCGGTCGTGACCACAGGCTTGAAGTGGGACTTGTGAAACAGCAGATCATGCGGCGGCGGTGAAGGCGGAGGAGGCGGTGGAGGCTGCTGGGTAAGGAGAGCGGAACAGTAGAGGGGGGTGAGGGGAAGGCAGCAGTTGACGGCTTCTCCCGGTCTGGTGGCCGCTGTTCACCAGAGTGGGCAGACGTGGCACTTCCGAGAGGCTCGTCCACTCGTCTCGTCTCAAGAGTCTCCAGCGAGGCCGTACCTCCAGCGGCACAAGGGGGACAGGTCACGCCCGACGCTGATTCTGCGAAACCGGTTCAGCTCCGAATGTGACAGCTCCTTATCGGCACATAGAGGAAAAAACTCCTCAGACTGAGTTACTCTGCAGAATCAGCGCCAAGCCATTACGTTCCATGACGCATGCCAAAGCATAACGGCACGTCCTGTGACCTCTTTGAAGACCCGATAATATACACATAACGGCGTCTTGAATCGTCCGTATCGCGGTCCAAGATCACATTTCCCTATCCGGACCCGCCCTGCCCATGAGACGCGTGACAAAGCTGTCACCGTGTGGCGAATTACTGCGCGCGCGCCACAAAAACTGCGCAGAACAATGGCGTCTAATTGCCGGCTATTCAGAGAGCCGTGAAGTTGCGTCGTGCCAGGGTTCCATCACCGGGGGCTCGACCGCTGTCGGACTCGGTTCAGCTGAGACGCGGGCCGGTTTTACGAGCGAAGACAGTTTCGGCGTCTGACCGCACCGCCGGAGTGACGCTCCGGAGCGGCGCGCACCTCGCTCTGCGGTCCGTGCACGCACGCGGCGCGGCGGCGGCGAGACCGGCGCAGCAGCGGCACCTCTCGCCGCACGCCCGGCGCAGTCGGCCGCGCAGAGACGCGGGTGACGTCACTAAAGGACGCGCCGCCGCCGGCTCCACTGGCCCCGCGGCGAAGACGGCGCGACGCGGCAAACCGCTGGTCATCCGAATCTGTCCCAAGTCAACGTCCGCCGTGTCCGACAGATGACGGAGCACACCGGCTGCTGCTCGGAGAACAGAGCCGGATGGCGTTCTCTCACCCTGTCCAGTTAGGATCCGGGACCCGAATCCTAACTGGTGCACAGAAACACTTTTGGGCGAAGCCCGATCAAAAGCAAACACTTGATCCGGCGTCTTCGTGACGGCTGCCAATATTTAATTCGGACATCAACCTAGCAAAGCCGACCGGCCACCACGTCACCACGCTGCTTTCGTCAACACAAAAACGAATAGGTATGGAAGCTCTTCCTGGGCACTAAATCATCCATCTCCGCAGGAACGCCAACCAAGCGTCCTGCCTCCTGTCGTCAGCGCTAATCCCCGCTTAGGCCGGGTGTAGCAGCCCCGTCAGACCGGCGCGGTTGGCCGGCAGACCAGGCAGACCAGACAGGCCCGGCAGGCCCGGCAGGCCGGTCTGGGCCGGTCTGAGCGCCGTGACGTGGCGGCCCCCTGGCGGCGCACCGGCGAGGCAGCACGCGGCACTGGGCGCCGCCATTTTCCCGGGGCCGGCCGGCGTCAGCTGCGGCGGCGGCGGCGTCACAGCGCGCCGCGGGAGGATGCGCCGCGCGCTGCTGCTTCCGGACGACGTGACGCGCCTGTCACGGCGGCAGTCACGCTGCCATGACGGCCGCCCGGCCCGACCCGGCCCGACCCGATCCGGCCCGGCCCGGCCGTGTTCGTTAGTGCTAGTCATTAGCAGGCTGGCAGCGCAGCCCGACCGACCGGGCCCGGCGGCACTCTCACGGTGACGAGTCACTGCGCTGTGCGCACAAAGCTGCCGCACAGCAGAATGGTTACACCCCTCTGCCCCGAATCTATTGTGGATTATTTCCGACTGCTGTGAACGTCAGCTCCACATTCAATCTGATGTCAACTAAAACCGACCGAGCATGATTTAAGCAAACATCACAGCGTGTTGGCCTGACCTAACTCAACTAAATATACCATGCCGTGACATGTACCGGCGTTGCGTGAGATCACCAACAAGATTCGTGGTAATCAGTTTTCAGTTGTAGGTAGGTGCTTGTAGTGCTTCCTTTTCCCTTCCCATTCTCTTACCCGCTGACAAACCTTCCGCTGATGTCCTAGCCCCTTTCCCCCACTACCACTCAACTAACTTTTTGCTTACACACCCCACTCAACAACTTCTTGATAAAGGCAGCCCACTTGGCTCCCCAGGAACTCGCCCCAAACCAGTTCTACAGACGTGGCGGAGCTAATGTTTTAGCGGAAACGATATTCTGAGCTCAGTTTCGAGGTCTGTGCTATCGATTATCGATAACATAGAAATAAATACGCATCTTTTGCGTGTTTGCACTAACTATAAGATAAGATATTAAAAACTCCCAGATGTAGTGAGTTTACAACCATGATGTATGCGCGCTGTTTGTCCAACAAGATACGTTTTGGTAAGTTAGGTATGTTGTTGCTGAATCATGTAACTTTTTATTTGTGTCAAACAAATGAAACAAAACAAAAACACAACAAAATCTTCCAAATAAATCGTCTGTCAGCCGATATTTTATCCACAGCAATCAAAGAGGAAATTATGTTTCA
>JARBER010138807.1:3547-17565 GCA_030265075.1 Balanus glandula
GTCTGGCTCTGAGACACCTTATCTCGCCTGGCTCTGAGACACCTTATCTGTCGCCTGCTTCCTCTGCCCTCCTATCTACCGTATCTCGCCTGGCTCTGAGACACCTTATCTGTCGCTTGCTCCCTCTGCCCTCCTATCTACCGTATCTCGCCTGGCTCTGAGACACCTTATCTCGCCTGCTCCCTCTGCCCTCCTATCTACCGTATCTCGCCTGGCTCTGAGACACCTTATCTGTCGCCTCGCGCCGGGGAGAGCGCGAGAAGTCCGTCATGCCATGCGTTCAGGGTCACACGAGGTCAGTGGCCCCCGGTGACCTCTCGGTGACCTCTCGGTGACCTCTCGGTGACCTCTCGGTGACCTCTCGGTGACCGGTAGACCGCTACTAGCCGCAGAGCAGGGCAGGAACGTCAGAGCTGACCGTAGAGAGGGGAGGAGCCAATGATGGGTAGAGTAATGGAGCGGTGATGGTAGCAGAGATAGCTCAGTGGAGTGACAGCTCACCTTCGAAACAGCCAATGGTGACGGCTGATGAGATAATTATCGAAACAACGGCCGCTTGGAACGGGTGAGAAAACCAGCGAAGCGTAGAGTGTGGCAAGTGATATGCGAGAAAAGAGAAAAGGTGTAAGGATGCAGGAACTATGGAGAACTACTGTAGCGTCGGTAGCAGACGAATGAGCTCGTGATATAGCGAGTATAATGAAAGAATGTGTACCTATATAATTTACTTTTTGGGGATATTGATGAAGAGCTTCTGACAATCATACCTATACTGGAGGGAGCATCACTTAAGGGCCCTCACATTTCAGCTTCTAAAACTTGAATTATTTAGTTTGCATAATATAGAATGGTGAAGTGATCACTGATCAACAACTCCAATATCACACAACGAAGTGCGAACAAGGCCCACTTTGGCTGGTCAGTATATCTGAAGTCATGCGTTACCAATACGCCGTTCTGAGAAGCGTCTTTATTTTATACCAAAACTTCCTCAGCAGACATGCACCGACTGCATCACGGCTCAGTGCTGTTAACCTCTCATTATCTGCCGAGAAGTATCACTACGCAACACAAACAAGGTACAACAAATTATGTAATGGCCAGGGTCAAGGCTAATGGTCATTTCGAATTTATGTAATACTTGACACTCCAAATGTTAGGTCAAGCACGGCACCGAAGTGCCTTAGGTAACGCCATCGATGCAATTGTCCTCGACTCGACTCGACACATTGCATAGTTTAGATTACATCTACGATCAATGAAATCGTTATCGCACTCATTGCAGCTTTTATCGTCATATTAGCAGCACGAATGTTCATTGTTATGCTTGCCATCGAAGATTACAGATTATTTTTACTTTGCCCGGTAGGCAAGAATGTCATGGGCTTGTTGATAACATATTGCGTCAGGCTCAAGGCAAACTATAAGTTGGTGATGAGTTCGGCAGTGCATCTTGCACTCTGTGACCTAACAGGACAACACAACATAGCTTACGACATAAATCGTCTGCCACGTAATATGCATGAGTGTTATCGGTGTCACGTAACGATGGGTCACACTGGTAAACGCGCACTGGAGAGCGGTATGCCACTGACGCGCACTGTTTGGGGGGGGGGGGGGGGGCACAAAAGTTCTCCCCTGAGATCTCATAAAATGTGAAAGCTAGAACGACAAAACTTACCGTATGGATAGTTGCTGAGATAATATACACTTTGTCCAACTTTGGTTACCATAGGTCAACATCTTCAAGGTAAAACAAGGTCATAAAGGTCAAATTTGATCAAACTTAACATCTTTGGAGGTCACCAGAAAGATGTTTTGAGTTGTGCACGTTGATTATAATTGACGTTAACTACATAATGGTGCTTTAATGGTTAGTATCTTACTGTAAGTTCCGAATATATCGCTTTGCAGACCTTGACTTTGCCCGCCATCTTGGAGTGAACATCCGTATAGCTCAAACATTTACCGACCGATTTTTTTTTAAAAAATTTGGCGTCAAAGGACGCACTGTTGGATTGGGAAAAATGTGGCAAAATTGCCATGTGCCGCTCCGTTTTTGAGAATTTTGAAAATCCAAGAAAGCTATTTTAGTAGAAAACGTCTTTTCCTAGCATGCATGCATTTTCCTCCCAAAATGACATGCCATGATGTCACTAAAGCATCATCAACTAAACAATAAATATTATACATTTGAATTAAATTTTCACGACTGACGTGTTACTTGTGTTACTTACCTCATACATTTAAATTAAATTTTCACGAAAGACGTGTTACTTGTGTTGAATAAAACAAAGGAAGTTCCACGTCGATAACGTGCATAGTTAAGTTTTGAGAAAATCTGGGAGGGGTAAAATTTACCCAAAAGGGCCACAAGAGTTAAATGTATAATACATTTGATTCGAAAATTGTAGGTATTGTACGTC
Source organism: Balanus glandula (assembly GCA_030265075.1). Classification (NCBI taxonomy): domain Eukaryota; kingdom Metazoa; phylum Arthropoda; class Thecostraca; order Balanomorpha; family Balanidae; genus Balanus; species Balanus glandula. The sequence continues at coordinate 5,974 of JARBER010138807.1, forward strand.
ATTACCAATAAAATGCCAATACAATTCATGATTGCTTTGAATGAATAAATATGCTTTACAACGAAAGTTTTAACGACTAGTGTACTGCACGAATGGAACAATTGCGTCTTCGATCACGAAATTTATAAGTTCATTAAAAGATATACATATTCGGTGACCTGTTTGTAAATACTTCATTAATACATACATGAACAATGTACAGTGCACATGAACCGTGTAAGATAATTCCTTGGAAATGGATGAACTGAATGTGTACCATCGTGTTTACAGCTATTCATTTATACAATAAATAGATGATAAATAGCATGATGGCGATACAGCGCCATTCTTTAACAAACACAATGCCAAGCATCATGGGATCAGATACATAGCTTGTCAATGGGATGCAGCGAGAAACCGTGTAATAAAAAGTGACGGGCGCATTACTGGCCCGCCTGTAGCATTTAACGCTGATTGGCGTTAAGGTGTGAGTGTTTGGGCCACTTTTTAGTGTCTGGTCCCACTCTCAGCCGTATATATAAAACTGGTCGGCCTTGACCCGAAACAGTAGCCTGTAAACTACAGCCGGTGTGATACGACCCTTTGGTGCGTTCCCCTGTCCTTTAACAGTCCGCAGATGTCAGATGTAGATTGCAGCGCCACGGGTGCACATGGGTGTAGACTGTAGAATGGCTGGAGGGTATTCGGTTCTGTGAGTCAGGTGATTCGCCGTGGGTTCCTTCTGGTAATGAGGTGTAACTTATGCAGTGAACGGGAGGTCTCTGATCTAGGGCAGATAACTTGGCTTACGGCTAATCAGCAGATCGACGAAGGCACATTCGACTCAAGCACGATCTATCTTATCAATTTCGTAGAAGAGATGCATCAAAGTGTAGATGTCTAGTGCGATTGGAACAGTTTAACACCCGACAATTCATGCAATGAAAATAAGTGCCGTGAATGGTCATGAATGTTCTGTTAAACGTCCGAACAGCTGGCTCGTTGGTATAAATCAGTCCATCATATCTGTCTATTGATATCCCGTATCAAAGCAATTGATCTGGAACTGATGTTAAAAACTTCATTTCATAATCATTCAGCAGAACTGAGTGCAGGTAAAATAGTGACACGATATGATGTTTAGAGCGAAATCTTACAGATTGCGAGCGCGAGCTAAAACGTTAAAACCCCGAGAAAGCGCTGCTTTAACGTTGCGAAGAAACAGTAAGCCCTTGACACACGCCAAGCGCCTCTAGGCATGCCGTACACAGTCAAGGTCTACAATCAACGACTTCTATAATTTATTTCATACAGTCTACATCTTCTATCACATGGCCGCATTGTCACGCACAAAGCACAGTTCGCTGGTTTAAACCACCTCTGAATGCGTTCCTCTCCTCAGAAACTCTCCCGAAGAGCACCACTTGCCCGCGGTGTTCTGCTCTCTTCCTTCACGCACACGTCGCACGCGCACAGAGAAGGCATTGAGGAGGCGCCGCCGCTCTCCGGTGCTTCACACATGTCACGCCCACCAGCTCGACTCGCCGTGCCTAGTTACGCATCGTTTCCGTCGTCACGCACGCGAAGAGCACGCATCACGCGGCACGCGCTGGCTTCGTATACTTCCGGCCCCACTTAGCGACGGAGATGTGTGCGTGTGGAGGGAGGGGGGGGGGGGGGGGTGCGAAAAAGAAGGCGCAGTGTTATGCTGTGTCGAGTTGCACCCCACCCTCGTTGTAGCGTCGGTGCAGGTACACTGAGTGGGGGCGTAAACAAAGACAGATGTGCGCAGAAGACTCCGAGAGACGAGTCGAACGAAACTTTGTCGACAGTGATGGTTCAAGCTGTTTCATCAGGCCGATTTTACACCAGCCATTGTTACACCAGCCAGTTGTATACTAGCCGGTTCTGCTTCAGTCAGTGTAGGCCAACTTGACACTGGTCATTGCTATGTTGTTGATATTTCAGTAGATGTTCCGCTTGCTTCCGATGTAGTGATGTAGGTCCACAAAGCCAATGTTACGTTGTAGCATTGTAGTGAGAAGAGTGTACTGAACCCCATATCTTCCAATCTGTTGCAACGTAGCATAGCAAGTTAATTAAATCGTTAATTGGATGTTTTTCGTGACATACGTTCCGCAGAAGAAGCATCAAGTAACAGGAAGATGGATTGGAGCTACTAATGTAGGTGCCAGGACATCGATGTTCGAAGCACAACCGGCTACGACAAAAACTGGTTCGGAATTTACGTGCGAACAGCCGGGCTGATTTTCCCACGGTTCCGCTCGGCCGCCGCTGAGTCCTTGTGCATCGCTGGGTTATATGCGGTCCAACTGATCTTCCCCGGACACGCACGGCCGTGGACCGGTCCGATACATTGACACAATGACAGGTAATGCATACTCAGGAATTCCACCACGTTTTTATTCCATAGCAAAGCATCCCGAAGAACAAATCACTAATACTGGGCATCACGAAATTGGGTGTTCAATGTGGTCATATTAGTTACTGCGCTAGTTAAATACTAGGGGATCTGCAAATTGCATCAGTGACCTTCCTAGACATTTAAAGTTTCCAAAAATGCATCATTTCGATTAAGCGAGCATGTTCGGAAGGACATTTTAACCCGCAAGCGTAGTTAGTTGTTGTCACGCTTAGAAGCATATGCAAACAACATATGTCAGATGTTTTGAATACAAGTGTACCAGCAGTATGTATTCACGAAAATTAAGGTATGCATTAAATTGGTCTGCATTGGTAACCATCATGTTTGTACCTACTTTTCTGCGTTGCTTGTCCCCTCTACCTTCATAAGCACTGATATAAATTTTCGTCCCAAGCCAAACAGAATTAGGCGTCGCACTTGTATATGGAGATTGAATGCACTGAGCGTACACAGATAACTGTAGAAAGTTAAGCTTTCCTTTTGTAGCGCTGCCCATTAGTTCCTTTACTAATGACCAGCTTGTTTCTTTGCTAATGAGTAGCTCTGTTCTGCAGGACTGACTGGTAAGACACAAGGCAGGCTCCTGTCGGGCTGTTTGGAATTAGCTGCACCCTCTGCCGTCAGCAGCGATCGAGTACCTGCCGCATCAGCCCGGCTCAAGTCAGGACGTCCTGTTACGGAGCTGTATGGGCTCAGCCGAGTCTGGCCAGCCGAGCCTCGGCGGAGCGCGCTCAAGGCTGCGGTGCTCCTCGGATTTCCAGCGTTCACTACCGTATGACAGCCGCACATTTCCCGCCACAGCGCGCAGCCAGCACAACAGCGCGGCATGCGTAGTGCGTGCATGCCTCGTCATGCGTACCGCGAACATGCCTCGGCATGCGACTCGCTCATGCGCCGTGCCCCGATAAAGCGCCCGGCAGAGTGGCGTTGGTTGTATTTTTGACACAGATGGCCGGCGAGGCACTTGATATGCGTGCGATGATCTCTGGCCATCTGGACTCCGTGAACTGGACACGAAACTGCCGCCGAGATGGGTCCTCCGCGGTCGCGGGACATGGGCGCGGGTGTCTCTGAGGACATCGCACCGCCATATAAAGGGGAGAAATCAGGCCTGCGCAGAACTGGTTTTCCGAGCGGATCTCGCAACCTTCCGGCCTGGCGAGGACTGCGGCCATGAAAGGTGTCGCCGGGGTCTGCGAGCTGCCACTGCCGAGTGCCGACGGCTGTGAGCTGCGACGGCCGACAACTGCATACAAATATTCCCCCGTGTCCACTGTCCAGTGCATGATCATTTCGCAGGCGATGGCACGGTTACGTCCAGGACCCTGCACGGCCTCGTGCAGCGGGCGCGTTTCTCGTTAGTGCAGTGGGGCAGCGCCTCACCCCTGCCTCACGGCACGCCGGTCGCTCGTTGCGGTGAGAACGTTTACACGGTGGTTAGGTTCAGCCTAAGCGAAGGGGATAAGTCACTGAGTCAGTCGAGACGGTGATGTCCCATTCCAGACGGCACTGCCGGGTCCCACGGTTATCCACACCTGCATATCGCCTACACGCTGCAAGTGCACAGCCCTTCGTGCGCCACACACGCCTCCCCGCGCCACAAGCGCCGCAAAAACGTCCACGAACGCCACGAGCGCCGCGAGCACCACTACTGCCACCATGAGCACCGCACATGGCGATTTTACTGGAAGCTGTTCGCCTCAGCGCCAGCGCTGCGGGTCATGAGATCGCTCAGATCCGACCCAGACCCTTCGTTCCGCTGGTGGGCGGGGCTGTGGCGCCTCCGACGCCACCTGGGGCAGGTGTGCAGGCCAGGGGCAGGGCCGAGGATGGCTCGTAAATTCATCGAGATGTCGCCTAATCAGACAGCCAGCTCGTAAGCGCCGTCGTATACGGCTCTGCGACCCTGTGCAACACGGAATGCGGCGGAGGGATGGGGCCCGAATTAGAGGAGCGGGACGCGTCTGGCACAGAGAAGAGGGAGAAGGCGGAGTGAGAGGAAGAAGAGGGAGATTAGGGGACAGAGCGGAGGAGATGAGAGGAAAGAAGGCAAACGGGACAGAGGGTCTGGCCCAGAGTTCGCCACGGTCCGGTTATAACCTATGAGCAACTGTTGGGCCCTGGGTAACAGTAAGGCTGTCTGTTGATCTCAAGGAAACGCTGGGCACTCGGCCGGGCCCGGTTACTGAAATTGAGAAATAACCCGGCATGCACGTGTCGCACAACCCGCAAACTCAATAAGAGCCAACTAATGTTTAAGCTAGCAGCACAATTTCATGCTCAACATTATAGCAAACAAATTATAAATTGGACCCTATGTGACTGAAGCCTTTTCGAGAATATCTCGCGCTATACGCAAGTTTTTGTCTCAATTACTGCAGTGTTCAGAGTAATGCACATGGAAGTAAAACAAAATGAATTATTGCCAAAGTAAACATGGGGAGAGGAATTGCGTAAAGCAGTTAAGGTATGCCAGGGTAGATAGCAAACTTAAAGGCGAACAGCCCTTGTTGCACAAATAACAAACGAATGAACGCTACAAGTGATTGAACGTTACGTTACAAACATAAACATTCATAAGTTAGTAATACAATATTTGTATAACCATTCACTTAATATTGCACCAGGGTGCATTACCCTGAGACACTCCAGTAATTGAGGTAAAAACTTGCGTATAACGCTTGCTTATTTGGGAAAGGCTCAATATGTTTGTCGTGCTCGGAGAAACGTAAAAACGAAAAACGTTATAAATAATAAAAAAACGCGTGCTGTGGAGCCTATACTTAAGAGGTAAGAAAGAGAGTGCGGAAAAAGGAACCTTGCTTTTGAAAAAGTTTACCCGATAGCTCAGTTGCTAGAGCGCTGGACTTATGATCCAGCCGGTAGTGAGAGCCCGGTTCGAGTCGCTCCGGCGCTCTTTATTTGCTCCAGACTGGGATGGCCTGCGGTCGGTGGCAGGAGCCGCACTGCAGGCCAGTTGACGTCTATGTGCGGGGCGGACCGTGTCCGGCTATGTTGGCACGCTAAACTTTCACTTCTAAATTGTGCCGACTTCCCGGATTTTCCCGATCGGACGGTAAAGGTCAATGCTCGCGCGACAAGCTCTGCTCAGCGCGGGCTCTGACTTTGTCAATCCATCCATTCAAAACGTTCGGGCTAAATATATTCTAAAAACTGCTTTGCTGTTTTTACAGCAAACATAGTTTATCTCTGTATAGTAAAGAGGACTGGCCACGAGGCGAGGCCTGTCTAAGCGCTTAGATGCTATTCTGAGGCCGCTCTCTCCTCACTCGGGACAGAAATCCAGCGCCGACATTCCGTCATTCCGTCTCGCCCTGAATCCATCAGCAGGCGACAGGCGCTAAATTCGGACTCTCACGGTGCGCAGTGGACGGCCGCGGCAGGGCGGACCCTCTTCCGACTCCCTCGCCCGCCGGCCAGCTCCGGCTGAATCACCCCGGCGGACCGACATAGCTGGAAAGCACCCGGAATACAGAGGCCTGTGGGAGGACGCCATCGGGATGAGAGGTGCGTCCAAACGGAAAACGCGCAGGAGTTTGTCGCATGCGCACCGTTCACGATTCGACGCACAAGCGCGCCGGGAATGAGCCTCTCCAGAGGGCTGTCGGATATTCCGGGAGATGGGACCGGTGTGGAGCGTTCCATAGCGTGCTTCCATTCGTGATTCCGGGGCGGAGAATGTCTGAGGTAGATGCTCACGTCACAGGAAATGGCATGGGGCGCTCAGACAGCCACGGGAGAAAATCGCTGCCAATTAATCCAAGAAAGGCAACAATTTCGGTCTAAGAATACAGCGCAGGCAGCAGGATGATAATTGGGAGGATTTATAAGCGGAAAGAAATAAGCTCGTGCCTCACGAGTGGCATGGGGGCGTGGACGCCCGTTTACACCACGACATGCTACGTTATGCATGCCACCATGCCAGCACGGTGCAGGAAGAATGAGCACGCAGGCAGAACACCCCCTCCCACCCATCCCCATCCTCCAGAACCCGCTCCCCCACAGCTACAGGCCAGCTGAGGACAGACAGACGCACAATCGCCGGCTGCCGACGTCGACCGACCCGTGCCTCCCAGACGAAACGACGCTCTCCCTCGCCCTACCCCCCCCCCTTCGTCCTCGTCCCCTCGCACCCCCGCCCCCGTCAGCTGACGTGGGAGAGTCGCCGCCAGAAATTCGACCCAGTGGAACGGGGGCGCGCGCCGGTGCGACAACAGAGTGGCGGATCACACTGCCGTCACCGGCGCTGGCCGGGAGGCGACGAAAAGCGGCAAAAACCGGCCGGCCGGCACCGCGACACAGACGTCTCGCCTTCGCCTGGGAACGGGTGGAGCTGTCGAGGAGAGGCAGACAAGAATGTCGGCTGTGTCTGATGGACGAGCACGGTTTCCGCCTGGGAGAGAGGGGTGGGGCGGGGTGTGGATATGCTATCCGGGTGGGCTCTGTTTATGTTGAGTCTTGATGACGGATGTGGCCGTATTAGGTGGTTCTTTGTCGCTGATTCGTGTGTTATGCTCCAATCGCGACGTAATAAGTGTGGATATTGGGACCAAAAGAGGAAAGTGTTTAGCATATTCGCGCTGGAACAGCTCACTTAGCAGGTCCCCTGGATCCTGGTACGAGACTATCTTATTTGCATCTTTAATGATCTCGGGCCAATTGCATTCAAGGTCAATTGACGTTAAAATGCGGTGTGGCCGTGCGTGGGGTAGAAGAAACTGAGGATGGCAGCCACGATAAATTCATCAACAGTGTTGCGGCGCTACTACGCTTTCAGAAGACAAAACAGAAATATATTTTATCATTGTCACCGATGTCCTTGAGAAGGCAGATCGTGTGGTCCACCAGGCATACAATGAAGCTATATCGGCATTCGGCAGGTCTTCATGTACCCTGGCTTCTCTTTAACCATATATAGTCCGATAACAAAGGCACCTTATTTTTATTCAGCCTTTATCCACCCTGTCTATCAAATAACAACGGATGAACTTCGTCACTGGTTGACAAGGCGAGCGAATGTCCTGGTATTCCATATCTGCTATTACACGACGTATTATATTAGAAGCCATGCACAGTGCGACTCTGTACCTTTTCGTGGTATTATCAGACAGTCTACTGTCTAGTCTAGGTTCAAAATATACTTATAGTTTGAACAATTTATCTTTTTAACTGCTGTGAGCGTTTGACCCTTCAATATTGGAGCGCACCGATATTCCGTCGGTGGTGATGCCTGGTACAATTCATGAGCTATCGGTGGGCGCGAACGAAAACAACACCGTATGGGCTGTCGTCTGTCACCTTCATCAGGTGTCTGTGCCATCATACCGACTTGTCGCTCAGAGCCGGAACACGAGCGGCCGACTCAACCTGCAGAACTCAGGACCAGCAGGACAGACTCAGGCGAGGCAGACCTGCAGAAAGCCGACGCTGCCGCCCGCGTCGACGGCTGGCCATATGTCCTCCTCCGCTTCCGGTGTCGAGTTCGACGCGTGCCGGCGTCGGCCGGATCAAAGGACGGGGGTCAGGACGCGCCGGAAGCGGGGCCACCCAGGCACCCCGCTCGACTCACCACACGGCATTGGTTAGTCGGCTACGGTCAGCTGACCAGCTCAATAGCCATGTTCACAGTGGATTGTTGCGCCGCCCAGGATAACATTACTGAGGTTTTGATCATAATGATTTTGGTATATAGCCTTCAGAATAGTTTTTTACTTACACATTTTTGCTAAAAATGTTTCCACGGCATCGTTTCATGCGCACTGACACAATTGCATGTAAAAATGCATCCCGAAGGTTACGCATCAAAAGTATTTCTGAGGTTATGTTTCAAAACATCAGTGATGTTATCCTCAGCAGTGCAAAAATCCATCGTGAGACGGCTAGTGCCGGATATGGGAATTACAACTGAAAATTAACACATAGGTACAATGGACCCTGGATGAAAGCCACCACATTAACACCGCAGGAAATGCCTCGCTGGGCGCCGTACCAAACATGGCTCATGATAAGCCACGTGTCATTCATAGTTATGACTCCGATCAGCACACACGCTACTGAAAGTCGTCAAATGACCATGGCATTTGCCGCGGTCAAGGGAAGTGAGTCTACCAAATCAAGCACGAATCATGATCACCACTACACATGCTATTGACATTATGTGGATCCGATCACCGCACGTGCGAACATGTCGACTTAACACTAAGCTCTTCAAATTTGGGATCGAACCAGCCACGCAACACTCATTCCTATGCAAGCTCTTCCCATGTCGGTATACCACATTTACCACCTGTGTACACCGGCCATGTTTATGACCCACGGCGGTGTGTTTCATGCTAATTTAAGATTTTCTCAGCTGCTTACCGATGTCTCGAGGGCCCTCTCGGCGCATGGAGTAATCCGAGGCAAGCTTGTACCTCCTCCACAGCTAGCTGCAGCTTACCTGCAAAGACAGAGTGAGCGTGACGCTAATGTATGCACCATTAATACCATGCTTGTTAATGGACACGCTATCAATTGCTGTCAATGCAGGCGCCTGCAGGCCAGATTGATCGGGTGGTTTGTCCCTGACAAAGACGTTCGCTGCAGGCATCTGTCGCTCAGAGTGGCCATTGCTTGTACTAAAAACCGTTCACAGTACTTACCTGCACTGCCTTGTATCTACATGGTCTCGTTTAATCACCAAATTAAATCTCTAGATCTGATGTACGTGCATTAGTTTATGAACGGGCTGCGACACACACTTAGCACAGTAAGTATGCTGTACGTCTCACCACCCCAAAGACTGATGGTCCAAAGTGCTGTAGGTGCTGCACCTTGTAACGACCAAATATTAACACGAGCAAGGCAACCATACATATACAACTACCGATCGCAAGAAAGCACCCGCAGGCTCGCCGGAGGGTCAACCCTGTCGCTGCCCCTATCCCCCTTTAGGCAGACATTTCGCGCTCCTCGCCAAGCGATTACGTTGCGATGGGCTGCGGGCGGTGCTTTGGTAGCTCGACTGAGTGTGCTCGGGGGCGTGGCTGCCGGCGGGTAGTCCTGGACGTGTTGGCACGCCGAGTACCGCCGCGGGGGTAAGGGGGGAGGGATGGGTGATGGACACCTGTCTACGCAGGCAGTGCCGGCGGCTGACGGGCGGCGGAGCTGGCGATGCAGCTGTCCGAGTGCAGGCTGGATCGGCGGATTGACTGGTTGGATGTGCTGGGAAGTTCTGCTCTGTTTTGCTCTGCTCTGCTCTGTTCTGCTCTGTTCTGTTCCTGCTCTGTTATGTTCCTACTCTGTTGGGCCATGTTCGGCTCGGCTCCGCCCAAATCTGCTGGGTTCGGCCATGTTCAGGACGTGGTAGGACACGTGTGGAGCCGTGCACTGGACGGTGGTGGCGATAGAACAAGCCGAGGGCGTGTCTGGCACGCTGTTTCGGCTGTTGGAGTCAGACGTCAGATGTCAGACGACAGATTTCAGACGTCATACGTCATATTTCAGACGTCAGATGTCAGACGTCATATGTCAGACTTCAGACGTCAGATGTCAGATGTCAGATGCCAGACGTCATATGTCAGACGTCAGATGTCAGACGTCATATGTCAGACGTCAGATGTCAGACGTCATACGTCAGACGTCAGACGTCAGACGTCAGACGTCAGACGTCAGACGTCAGATGTCAGATGTCAGATGTCAGATGTCAGATGTCAGACTTCAGATGTCAGACGTCAGACGTCAGACGTCATATGTCAGACGTCAGACGTCAGATGTCAGACGTCAGATGTCAGACGTCAGATGTCAGACGTCAGATGTCAGACGTCAGATGTCAGACGTCAGACATCAGACGTCAGATGTCAGACGTCAGACGTCAGACGTCATATGCCAGACGTCAGACGTCAGACGTCAGACGTCAGACATCAGATGCCCAGAGTGGCTGTGTTTATTGTGTGATGTGTTCTCAGTAGGGGAGAACGAGGTGAGTGGAACAGTTTTTAATCTGGCCTCGTTTTTTCGCTCATGTGGCCAACAAAGCTCCTTGTTAATGTACTACCAACGTTAAGCTCAAACAATAGTGTGCATCACACCACCATCAGCGCGTTCGGCTATGCTTCTTGGTTTGTCCTTTACTGCGGGTCGAATAGACCTACTACACTTCATACAACATAGCCCACTAGTTAGGTAAGTTGTGTCCCATCGTGGGGTAGCATGAATTATTTTCTCTGGCTACTGTTGACATTCCGGTCTTCCAGAGATCTTCAACAAGATTCAGATTTTATTATTGCTTCATAGACAAGTGTGCTATGTAATATTCTGTTTTATTTCTGTAAATGAATTCAGAATTTCAAGAACAAATGCAATTGGGTGATATTTTGCAAGCAATGTCCTTTTTAAGTCGAATTTATACAAATACTGTTCTAATACTGCAAGACTCATTGGCGCAAGTTGTATCATGGTTACTTGTGTCTAATTGTGATGCAACTTTCCTCACCCCACTCTGATACAATATGTACCACAACGCTACTTAAAGGAGATGGGTCATAGCTCCGCACACGGGAACAGCTAAATACAAACTTTTTAATGAAAGAAAGCCTTAGGTCAACCATCAATGATAATATTTCATTACCGAGATCCAACCAATTTGTGTTACCGAAAACACAGCTTGTCGTTCGACATCATTTTTTTTAACGGTCCTGAAAAGCGCCAGCGCCCATATAACAAGGACAGGTGGCAGAAGGCGTGATGTCTCGCTTCGTCGCATCATTGACACCATCTGCCGGATAGGCTAGGAACAAATCGCCTTGTTTCAACTTGTCCATGATACAACTCACATCGTTCTCCTTACTGTGTAGTTGTACCCCCAGTCCGCAGCATTGTTATGAGTTGAAGCATGGAATGCTCGGCATGAATATTTCAGGCGATACTCAGTGCCTACCGAATTATCGATGTTTCAATGCTTGGGTGATGTATATAGCAATATAAATTAATATTCACTATACAATGTAAGTACACAGAAAATAACAACTACACAGCTAATGTCAAGATGTAAAATAATTTATTTATCATGCCCAATTATACCGTAATGCTTCATTGGCGATGTTTTAACGGTAGGAGTGATATCATACGACTCAACATAAAATATAATAAACACTCCTTAGTTTGCA
>JARBER010138919.1:0-10935 GCA_030265075.1 Balanus glandula
ACCATTCAGCAAATGGACTCATTGTTTCCGCACGGTTACGAGTTCTATTTCCACCGCCGGAACGGTTGTTTTTGTTCCACAACCTTCACAGCCCGCACGCCAGTTCCTTCCGGTATGCTCCACGTGTACATCGTTCATCGTTGCTGGGACCGGCTGGCCCCGGAACCAGCTGGATCAGCAACTCAGTGACCGCGGTGTCAATTGACCTCTAGGTCAGAGAGACGGGCGTGACCTCGGGTGGGGAGGGGGTAACTGACCTGGGTCAGAGAGACGAGTGTGTTGGTCACACTGGTGCCGATGTTGGCCCCCATGATCATCGGGATGCATGTGCGCACTTGCAGCACTGAAAACAGCGAAAACATACGTGGTAATAGCGTAATATTTTTTTATTTGAAACAAACATAAATTGAATAAACAATTTCAACTAGAAATAGCGAAATTTACAAACAAATTTAGTAAGGTACAGAGGACAATTTATTGGTGTTGATTGGCATCGTAAACTGAAATGTGAAACGGCTTATCACACTTAATTTTTAAATATGGAAATGCATTATGAATGCATTAGGCGATAGGCATACCAGTTATTCTTAAACAAAATAAAACAAAATAGCACAGCGATGCTCGGCGTTGGTCTGTTAGCGGTTCTAGTGCATTGTGCAAGCCCACGGACCACGGACCACGGACAACGGACCACGGACCACGGACCACGGCCCACGGACCGCGGACCACGGACCACGGACCACGGACCACGGACCACGGACCGCGGACCACGGACAACGGACCACGGACCGCGGACCCAGACCACGGACCACGGACCACGGACCACGGACCATGGACCACGGACCGCGGACCATGGACCACGGACCACGGACCACGGACCACGGACCGCGGACCGCGGACCGGTGCACTCAGTGCAGGTACTCACGTCCTGAGGCGACCATGGAGACGATGATGGAGGTGGAGGTGGAGCTGCTCTGCACCAGCACGGTGACCAGACAGCCCATCATCAGACCCACCACCGGGTTGGTCAGCAGCTCACTGGAGGAGAAGACCTGACCTGCAGACACACAGACACACACAGACACACCGTCAGTGGACAGCCGAGACACAGTTCGGACGCGTCGTGTGGTACTGTGCTGCTCAATCTGTCTCCGACACAGTACAAGCAGATGGCGAACAGTCACAGACAGCCCATAATGACAGTTCATGAGCGACAAAATTAGCATTTATGATACTTATAGTGCTAAGATGTCCTAATAAGATGGACAACTCATGGTTGATAACGTTCAGAAATACGGATAAAGTGAAATCGAATATAGAAAAACATAAACCGGACTAAGCACCGATTACCGATGTGCTGTTGCGAAGTGCATTATTTTAAAGGTCCAGGTGCGACAAGGAAGAACGTTTTCCTTGACGCTTAGGTAAGCGTTTAGCACGCCACAGTAACATCGCAAAACAATGCGATTGAAATTCTGAAACGCTGGCATAGGCAAACACCTGCTGGCTACAGGTTTTGCATTGTAATGTAGGCTCTGGTGGTTATCGTCGCTTACGGTCAGCGTTTTATACTCACTCACTGCAGAAATTAATGGCTTGTGTATGCAAAGAATTGAGATTGTCGTCTGATCCTTCCTTATTGGACTGGGTTGAAGGCAAACTTATTGCAATTCAGTTTTTTTGGCCGACTCAATGTCTGACTTAATAGCTGAGTATTTAACTAGGCTCTCGACTCAATTCATGTTTTAAAAAAATGTTGTAGCTCAACGTGCATTTTTAAATTGAATCGACTAGACTCAAAGTTCATTAAAAATGTCTGACTCATGAAACAACACTCTGGTGGTAACACATCTGGTTGAAGACGATGTCATGCTTGCCGTGGTGACTGTTACATTTACAAAGATGCACCTATCACTTGAAATTCGCCTTGATAGCAAATTAAAGTTCGTTTGAATTTACAAAGCATGGTGCTAGCTTTTTCCACAGTCCATTTTAACACGATTTCGCTTCCATTGTTTATCGCAGCTAATTGTTTTTTTCTTTTCTGATCAGTGTTTATGTGCACTGTGACTGTTTCACGGTGCAATGATACCATCGGCAATTTGGCCCTTCTTATATGTCTCCCGAGAACTCCGCGGCAATCGAGAGCGGCTCCAACTGCCGACTAGTGGCGTTCCTGAGGTGCTTTTCATCCAGTTATACCACTACCTACCTACCTATTTCAAATGAAGATAGGACGGTATTGACATATGCCAGGATAAGTAGTTATTAAAAATGGAATTGATAAAGGTACAACCGAGCTATGCGATTTCACTATGATATGCTAAGCATGTAATGCGATAGTGTAATTGAGATTTAATATATTTCCTTCCAAAAAAAAGTTGATCAACCCATTGAATAAGGCTTTTGAGTTGTAAGCTCAAGTATAACCCGATACCCGATATAGGTTGATATAAAAGTCGCCTAGGATTCCCAGCCGACTTTCACTTTACAGTCATTTACATTCAGGTCATCGAATCAACCGTGCCCGATAGACATATTGTGGGCAGAAAATATACGGATCAATATGTGTGACATCTCCAAGTTTACGTGTGATAGGTACAGTAGACCTTTTATGGAGCACACGGTCAAAACGCCATGCCGCTTACGTTGGCCAGGTAAAGAGTATTCTGTGCTATCTATGTGACCATATATAAAACTTCGGATATGTCGCATGTCGGTTATATGTTATAACGCCCTAAATAACTTCTATAGTTATATTAGTTACATAAGATCCACAAGTTATAGTTACATAAATTGTATAACTAATGTTATAACTTCGGTTATAATGCCCAGAAATGCTCGGTCCCATGGTGGGCGATATAAGCGACGTCTACTCTACATATATACATATGTGTATCAGGACGTCACGGATAGTGGGGCACGGAACAGTGAAACTTTGATCTCGTCTCAATCAGCTCCCTATGAAATATATCTTTGCAGATTTAGGAATTTCCCTTCCGGGCGAATCTCCTGCTATAATTTGTCTTCACCAAAGCAAAATTAAACATGGCAGCACAAATGGCAGAAAATTGGGGTGTCATGCCCGTATGCTGAATGTTCCTACGCCTGTGCACTTACTGGCTGTGCGTCCGCCGACCAGTCTGAAGGCCTGTGAGAGGAAGTCCAGCGAGCAGATGAAGAGGTACAGCAACCCCAGCAGGGTGACGAACTTGAGGATGTTGATCAGCACTCGCTGCACCTTCTCACCCGTCGACATATCTGCCGGTTACCGAAAAGTCATGGACCGATAGGTATGATATGTCATGTACCGATATGTATGATATGTCATGTACCGATGTGTTTGATATGTCATGTACCGATGTGTTTGATATGTCATGTACGGTATTTAAAATATATACGGTATCGGTATTTAAAATATATACGGTATCGGTCTTTAAAATATATACGGTATCGGTATTTAAAACAGTTGCACCCATGTGTCTGATGTGTCATGCATCTTTGTATGATCTCATGTTATATTAATATTTTGATAACACATCCGTCCCAGCAGTCAGGTATAACATTGCCATATTCAAGGAAATATAAACTGAACAATTAAGAATACCTACAAGTAACAAAAAGGTATACCTAAATGAAATCTAACTTCGTCCCCCAATTAACTATAGCCTACGTAAATATCACTGGTCAGTCACTGTCAATGATCCGAGGCCCGAACTAAACGTACCTGACCCAACCAACCCTGAGCTGACCCCTGACCCAGCGCGTTGTGCCCACTCACCTGCCCAGGGCTTGCCGGTGGGCTGCAGGTCGGGCAGTGCCCACGGGTCGTCATCCACCATGGGCTTTTCATCGCCTATCGCCAGCTGAACGCTAGTGTCCTGTGAAAATGAAACGATGGTTGTTTATCATGGAGGTAGGAATGACCTAGACGAGAATGGGTGGTCAGTAAAACTTTTACCGTTTCTCGAGAGAAACTCAGCTCCGACATTACATATTTATCGCCATATTTGGCCCCTCTCGCCTTGGAGAACCGTTGACCGCCTTCAGTGCTCCTTATTATGCAAAGGAAACAAAACTAACAACAAATATTGGAAGAAAAGTTGAATCCTATGCTGTTTCCCTACTGTTCAGAGCTTCGCAGAGCCTGCGATGCTGCTGAAGGATGATAGGATCTACATTATAGTCAGACTAAATCATGCAGTGTTGGTGGGGCCAGTACCTACAACTTATAAAGTTTGTATGGAAGGTCGACCGAATGTTAATGATGTCAATATTAGGTCGAGTCAAGTTCACGTACCTTCAAAACCATTAATGCGTTTCCAATCCAACTTTGTCAGTGTGAGTCAATAATGTTTAATTGAGAGGGTCAGAAAATCAATACTCCTTATGCAGGTTAAAACGTCTATTCTCTGATGAAGCAAACACGGAATGTTTGGATGCATACCAAATAAGCTTAATGAAGACGAATCCTGCAATTGGTGGAAACACGCCTGTCACGGTGACATGCCCATTCCTCACCCAATGTGGGAAATTCCACTACTCGCCGACCTCCGCGAACTACTATGGCAAATTAATTCCACAACATGTGTTGTGCTGATACATCATCGCATCATCAATCTCGCATTTCTACAAACCGGGAAGCTTAAATTCACTTCAGTTCACGCAGCTCCTCCACCGCTCAACGCCGCCGGTTCCGAGAAGTTTGGAGAAGGCCACTGCGCCCAGCGCCCGTCCCTGAAATGAACCATAATCTTCGTGCCATCGAGCAGATATTTCTGCGACTAAAGTGGTCCGACAGTGGCCTAGGGGTATAACCACCGTTATTCAAAATCGCCCGTCATCCCTGGTCTCCGCCGCCACCGAAGAGCTTGAAAGCGGCAGCCGGTGGTTATGAAACCATTCAGTCGTATGCCTTCGACGTATCGAACAGTGAATGGATGCGACTGCCGAGACAGGTCACAGCAGGCGCCATCCCCTCGCGCTCTTTTTCGATGTCCGAGTGATGAATGGGGTGTGCGACTCCCACCGCTACTCCACGTCTGGGGCTGTCCAAAAAACGTAGGTCACAAACCCGCTCGGCTCCGTTTCAGTGAGCCGAAGGCCGAAGGTACCGCCAGTGTCCCCATGACGGTGGGCCTGTGGCGCTGGCTCTCGAAGCGCCCGAGTCCTCGGCGACCTCGCTT
Source organism: Balanus glandula (assembly GCA_030265075.1). NCBI lineage: Eukaryota > Metazoa > Arthropoda > Thecostraca > Balanomorpha > Balanidae > Balanus > Balanus glandula. Next base: position 5,187 of record JARBER010138919.1, read on the forward strand.
AATTCAAAAGTGAGGAGTCATCGGCAGTCGGCCCCAGCACGAGGAACCCACGTGAAGATCACGTGGATGCGTACTGCGTGGTGCCATGGCCTCACAGGACCGCGTCATATAAGAACAGGTGCATAGCAGATGAGTCTGCCGGCCGTATATTTTTAGCATGCACTTCATGAAATAGCTGGATGGCCGTTTCACGAAGGGAAACCTGCTGCCATCTGCACAAATTACCTATAAGAAGTTGGCAAAGTTTGAACATTTGCCTTAATGTATAATCAAAATCATTTGAGGAACTTCGTAGTCTTGACACTTAGTCCATCAAGCTGGCGGAGTGGCATTTAAAACGTTAAGTCACCAGGGGTGCAAGATCGGCCTCTGAATCAGAAAGATATTATCTGTTCTCGAAAATAAAGCTTTTGGAAATAAATGCTCCGTTAAGAAGGTAATGTTTGTAGCTTGGTATCACTCTCCATTGATATCTCTGGATGCCTTTTATGGGGAACGTATTGCGTAATCCTTTGCATACAATGCACGACATCATGACAAACGAATCAGATAGGAGAACGAAGGCCACTGAGGCTGTCTGGACCGGCTGGACAGCACAGCATTACCAGTCACATCCAGCTGTCAGATCAGTCGTATACCACAGGCAGTTATATCCAGTTATACCCATCCATAATTATTTCCAGGAGGGGGCGCGGTAAAGGGTGTCATGTTTATGACTGCTCGAAATGTGTGAGTATAGGCATACCTAATTATGTTTTGTAGGTAGTTTCAATTTGTTTGTGTAACAAATAGTGGTTATAATGCACGACGCACGATTATCATAACTGACAGTTGTTTATAAAGTTCATATGTCTTCAGTGTCTATGAAGTGAGATGCACTGTGCAATGTGTAGCATCACACAGGTTGTTTGCAACCTTCAATTATTAAATCAGGCGCCTTAGCCTTGACCTAAGGACCTTGACCTTCAGTATTTGCCAAGGATGTTTTGCCGGGATTCTTGATACCTGCCGCTAGGAGTCGCTAAGAGCCTTAATCTATTTGTCATGTATTATTATTCTATGAAGACGCACTCCTCAACTTAAACCAAGATGCTATTGAATAAATCTCTTGAGAACATCTTGTTAACGTCTTTGCCTTTAATAATCACAAGACTATCATGCAGTGAAAGTACCTCAAATGTTGTTGGATTTTTTTCTTCTCATGCACGTTTCTCGTAATTTGTATTTGTACCACATCCTCCTTTCACCGTATTTCATATACGTGCTGGTGGTATTGGCAAGGCATGCTCAGCTACAAGTTCATTCGCCGTTTTAGCTTGTGTTTGAGCAGCCCATGGTAGCCTTTAATTTATTGCTGTGAGGATTTGCCTTGATTAAGCCTCGGTGTCTGACTCCTAATGAACCCGAACGCCATTGCATTGGTTAATTCGCTCGGATACGATCACGGTAACTTAGTTTAGCGTGTCGAACTGTCTGGCGTCGATTAAAGGAATGATGCAACAGACCACATGAGAACGCCAAGCTACACTTTTTTATTTTATAAATTAAATCCTTGCATTATTAACGGATGGAACAGCGATATTACGACACGCGTTAAACTTATCTTGTTGCGCAGGCCCTAACCCCACCATACGATCCAGCAATACGAGTCACCCGCAGAATTTGAGTCGATAGCTGGTGGTCCTCACGTTGAAAAGATTTCACAATACTTCATCATAGGTTCAAAATAGCTTACGCAAACAGCGATTATTTTTCAGCATTGATTGATGTCCGAGAGATGCCTGCTCTTCAGCATAGTTTAATGCGGTGAGCTCCGCTGCTCATTAGTGGCAACATCTTTCATCATAACTTGTTCACGCAATCAAACATATTTTTTAGTCTCACCGACGTCTTCTTTGCTTTCCCAATTCACTTCTGAAGGCTAGAAGCCACAACCGCACAGTGTATTTCGCACTGTATCGATATACGATACGGTACAAGATACGACGCCGCATCATGCAAACAGCAATAACACAATTCTGTTCAGCGTGCACTGCTCAGCGCTCGCAGCGCATCCCTTCAGAGCGCTTTTTCCAGTCACCTGTATCGCAACACCAACACATCGCTTTGTGTCATACTGTGTCATGACACTACGGGCTGGGCAGCTGGCGGAAATCTGGTATTTTGTGGCCGGGCTGGGCAGCTGGCGGAAATGTGGCATTTCAGGGCTCACAATGCAGAGTCCGCTCGCTGGAGCCGGTTATGAGGGAGAGCGCGCTGGAATTTCCAGCCGCAGTCATCAGACTGCATGGACCTGCTTATGACGGTGTTCGGCGGCCGAGGGAAACTCGCGAAACACAGAGAGCCTGAGAGGATTACTCCCTTCCCAGTTTTACAAGAAACGCTTATTTCGGTTTAAGAAGCTTTCGGAGTTGTCGCCAAATAACCGAAATTATCCAGTACATTGTCAGATCACTCACAGAAATTTAGTGTGCCTCTACAGCTGCCGCAACATTCTAGAACGTGGATGTGTCATTAAGTGTGATCTATGCAGCTTATCAGTTATGATGTTTCTCTACATGGACGGTCACTGAGGCAATCACAATGCCTCGCGCTTCTGTGCACGACCTGGGGCTGTTGTTGTCGCATGTCAATACAGAAACACCGGGGAACCGATACATCATGAATTGCAATGACGGGAAGCTGATTTTTCATCTATGCTGCGCCTGTGAACCCGGCTGTTGAGAACGTTGGTAGTGTTAACTGGTACGTACATATGTACATACATGAGCGTGAATGCGATGACAGAGGCAGATACATTATACACAGAGTATATTTTTTTCTTCGTCAGGTCTCCGCAATATATTACAAGGTAATGTAATATTACATAGTGTAATATAATATAATATAATATAGTAAAATACAATATACGTTATACAATAAAACGTTATATAATATAGAACAATAAAATATAACATAATACATTTTAATACAATATAACATAATATAAAGTAATAACGTTTCTTTGTTTTGGGACGAAAATGACCATTTTCAAACAGTCATATATTGGATGTTATAAATTTTGGACGTTATACGCCGACGTCACAAGGTACCTTGGTTTTTTGTCGATCATGGGCCGCGATTATAAAAATTCAGTTTTAACCACTTTGAAGCTATGAGGCACGGCGTAAGGCAGTTTGGTCACCAAAGTGGTGGGGACACCCAAGTGGTCCCCAATATGGTTAGTAACAATAACCTTACATAATGTAATATAATATAACATAATTTAATGTAACCACATATCAAATATAGTTTAATATAATACAACACAATATTATGTTTTATAAAATATTATAATATGTATTATATAATATTATAGCATGTAAGTGTCTATAACATAATGTAATATGATATAATGAGCAAGCCCTTGAGGGTTCATTCATACATATTTTTTACAAATATTTTTATTTGTATAAATGTTTTTATATTTTTTTAATAATATAAGGTAAGTATTCTTACAAAATATGCTGAGGAACTCAGGTAATTCCTTGTATCTATTTGTTCTTGTTTCTGAATGCCAAATACCTGCTTTTACAAGCTCTTTTAACGGAATAGGAAGCGACAGATGACACCCCCTGCACGTAAGATAAGCACGTAATGCCGTCTGCAGGCTGCAGCATTCCAAAACGCAAATCAACGGCAACGTGATTCGTGTGCAGGCATAAATCCATGAATTAGCATTATTCGCGTGGTGTTCTGGCTCCTTCACCTCTGACGCAGGCACGAAGTGTGCACGTGCAGTCAGCTGACGTGACTGGCGGTGGCGGCGTATGTGAAAGGTTCTGGACACGTGGCCGGTCAGGCACGGCTGACAATGGGGTCCAACGCTGCATGCACACATGCAACGACAGAAACAACCGGTATGGACCAGGGAATAACAAAATAACGAAAAAATAAGGGCGTAAAATAACGCCTTATATTAACGGGACGACTTCTGACGATTCTTTCAGAATGTAATATGCATTCATTTGCGATTTCTTTGAAATATATGTAGTACATTACAGAACCCGCGAATGGCAGTCTTCGCACACAGCACAGTGCACGCGGCAGCTGACTTATACAACATAAGTCGCATGAGATTCGTAACACTTTTACTAAAAGTGACCCTTTGTGACCTGTTGACCTAGATCTTTGCCCATAATTTCACTTTATTTTATAAGGGAGATGTATACCTAAAGCCATTTACACATACACATTTTACATTTACACATAGTACACATTTTGTGATAATAGTCTCAATGCAAAGCATTGGAGGGAGCATATGGTCCCAAATCCCCCAAAATAACACAATTTTGACCTTTGACCTGACCTGTGACCTTGATAACCTAATGCTTGGCTGCGGTCTCTGATTTAGAAGATAGCAGGATTGTGAGTCCTTTAGCACCCCCCCCCCCCTCCCCAGTGGGTCGCAGGTGGCAAAACACCCCAGCTGGTGCCGAGTTAACACTGTGTACCAAATACCAATAGATCATATTTTAGGTCAGGCGAAAGGCCGTGCAATATGAATAACACAAACAATTCATAATTGACACTGCACTCGATCAAACCAGCCACCATAAAAATGCCGCGGGAAATAATGCCAGCCGCGGTTACCACCACGGACCACCGCCGTTTGTAATGGACCTCCCTCTCGACCTCTCCTTGACCCTGTCCTCACTCCGTGTGCGGGGGCGGCGGAGCGTGGTGATCCGAAGATCGCCGGAACAGCGGCCACCTGAGACCTGATTACATGACACCGCGGTCATTACCGCTGGGGCGCTCCGAGCGGTCCTCGGGGGCGGGGAGGGGGGGGGGGTACGCACCATCCTCGATCGGCCGTCCTCGGCTGTCCTCGGGGCGGCCACACGTGGCGGCCACCTGTTCTGGCGACGGATCCCCGCCGCCCCGAGATTAGTAAAGTAATATTGGCCCCGAGCACCGCCACCGGATGTGCGACGGTCGACAAGTGCAACACGGTAAAACAATCCCGTGAGTAGTCAGCGACCTTGAACCCCGTCATCCGGGGAGCGCGTCATCCGGCGGGGGGGGGGCATCCGGGGAGGGGGCTCAACACGCAGTTCAGCCACGAGTGACCCCGGTCCAGCACCCCACACATGGCACCGCACTACCCAACCCCGGAAATCCCTGTTAATCCCGCAAGCCGTTGGCGGCTATTCATGTGTCTCATGTCTCCCTACGTCGCACGAGAGCCATGGAGCCGAGCCAGCGTTGGATGCCCTCAGCCGCCCTCCAAGCACCATGATCATGTATTCCTCTTGGAGGAGCAGTGCGCCTCGAAAAGACGACCTTCGCGCCCGTGATGGACGATGACTAGCGTCCTCTCGGAAAACCTATGCCAATAGCTCCGCTGCCAGATAAAACGCAGTGAAGTGTTGTCTGCGGTTGTGTGACGCTCGCGTAAGAGGTGAACGTAGCAAATATTAAACAGAACTTGAGCTGCGCGAAAACAATGGAGACGCGGGGACTCGAAACAGCATGTTAAAGTGTGAACTGCTTCACGCCTTCGAGTGCCGGTGCCTGCTCGGGTGAAACTGAAAACCAGGCAAACATCCACGCTCACCCCGGTGTAAACCAGACGTAACTAATAAGCGGACGATGTAACACATAAACAGCGCAAGGCCGTTAAAGGGAGTGGGTCTACTGACATTGTAATGTCAAATATATTTTTCTTACGTAAAGAAACTACTGCTTGAATTATTGGATACGATAA
>JARBER010139030.1:0-10934 GCA_030265075.1 Balanus glandula
TCAGACTTACCACCGCCACGCCGCCACACAGCGACCGGTTACCTCCACACTCTGATTTACCACCACGGGCGCTGGTATTCTGTCTCCTGGCTTATCGCCACTACGCTGGACGCTGGTATTTTCCACGACTTATCACCACTACGCCGGTGTTTTCCCCGACCTACTACCACTACACGGTGTTTTCCCCCGACTTACCACCACTACGCCGGTGTTGTCCTTGCCCGGAGTCGAGGTCACCATTGCGCCGAACCACTGTCCAGACTTCTCGTCAATCGCCTTGCCCGCCGCCACGTTGTTACCTGGAAAACGAAGATACGACATTAAGACGTGACGTTGAAAGCTAAAGACGCTGCAATTGTTAAACAAACGACTTTTATTAAGGTCCATAATCCACACTACTGTAGTGAGTTTTATTGTACCTACCTCTTTAGATATGATCAGTGCATTCTGCTTAGAAAATAGATTGAAAAAGTATGCTGCTCATAAGCGCAACATGTTTTATGAGGCATCGAAGCGAACGACAGCGACCAAGGCATAGTTCAGTAAGTGATCGCACGACGATATTGTAACGTTTAGCATACCACATGTCATAGCTCTGTCCAAAAATGTTCGACAAGTGATTAAAAACAGCTGCAAGTACAATGTGAAGGAGTTTATACCGACATTTCACTGTTTTGCATCATGTTTCTCATCTTTGTCTGCTGCCGCGTTTGAAGGGATTCCTCGTCGATACTATTTGTTTCATTTTCTCCCACTATCATTCACATTTTCTCCGAAAAGTGACGCTGTGAGAAGCATCATTCGACGCAAACGCTGATTAATTGCCTAGAATTTATCTAACAGTGCCAGTGCCGTTAAAACGTCTGAAGAACTCGCATCAGCGTCTAACCAATCGGACCCACATCGGCATAAGCACCGTTAAGATCGCTCCGGCCGATACCTTTGACCGTGCGGTGCCATCGCGGCATCGGGGCTCGCCCACTGCCATTTGCATACTAGCGCTCTATGTCACATTACAAGCAGTCACGCTCATCGATTAGATACAACCCTCACGTCCACATCCGCATGACAGAGACTGGCGTGGACCCTGCGCTCCATGACAGTCTGCATTAACGTGCGATGGAGCGGAGTCCGACAGCGACGAATCCTGCTGCTCGATGCTCGGAAGACTAATGGTTCGGTATGATGTATTAGCTGCAGTGCCGATTTCCATATAATTATTTCATGCGCCTGGAGTTCGAGTTTAAACAGCTCATCCCTGGCAACCCAAGTCTTCCCAGCGTGCAACGAGCAGCGGTGCATGTCTTCGCAGTCTTTTCCAGCAGGCTGTCCATCACCATCACTGTCAGTCATTTTGAAGCCCTGTCCATAGGACAGGCGCCTGTCAACTGAACCGGCGAGGGTACATTGAAGATCGCGGCGAGTGGACTGGCTGATGGTTTTATGCCGACAGCGGCACACCGGCTCACAGCGCCAGCGGCACACCGGCCCACAGCGCCAGCGGCGGCGGGCCAGGCCGTCTTCGACCGTCTCTCGGGTGCGTCATGCATGCCGAACCCTCGCCATCCTAGACCCCCTTCGCTAGCCTAGCCCCTTCATCAAACTACAACTTCCTCTTCACCAGCGTAGCCGTTTACACGAAACTAGCCACACACACCTTCACCAATTTAGCTCACTCCGCTTCACCAACCTAGCCCCCTTCGCCAATCCTGGCCGACATCAATCCAACTCCTTCACCTGTCGGGTCCCTTCATCAGTCTCGGCCCCTGCGCGATGGTCTTTCCACTGCAAAACCTCCGTCCACTTTATCAGGCAGACCTCTACAGATGGATGGGCACAGAAGACAAGGCGGACCTCCGAGCTTTACCCCTGAGTTAGACCAATGCCACTTGATGGACGTCCACTGAGGAAAACCTGACTGCCCTCTCACTGCAGAAAGTTTAGTGAGGAGTGTCGTGACCCTGTCCACCTCTTCCAGCGCAGTGCACACTGCACAGAGAGATGTATTATAGACATTAGACATGTCCTCTCGGTGCGTGGTGGGGGGTCGTCTGGCAGAGACCCCGTCACAGCAGCCGCCAGCGTCCCCGATAGTTATGGTGAAAAGTGGACACTTGACGGGATGGACGAGTCAGAGTAGGTTATGTAGTAGCATAAGAAGCTCTGGCTTACCTTAAAGTTTCTGCATTAAAACCACCAAAGTTTCTAGAGCCAGAAGCGCACGCCAAATTGGTACCAAAGCATTGAATCGAATGTAACTAAGTGTTCAGTACACAAAGCAACTGTAGCAAGGCTTAACAATGCGTACAACTGTCAAACAGCTCTTCTGGATAGCTCCCGCTCCCAAAACATCCCCAATCGCCGACCCATTCGCCGGGCGGGACAGATGGTAGCCGCCACTTGAAAGGCATCTTTCCATCCGCTCTGATGGCGGATAAAGTACAGAGCAGGCAGCTTCCCCATACAACTACGTCAGATCAACAGATCACGCTGTCCTTCTGTTCGAACGGTATCCGGTTCGGGCTGAGATGGAAAGCCTACAGCGGCAGAGGTGGCGGCCGTGAGTACCCCTGCGTTGGACACGCGGGTCCCTGGGTATGCGGCGACATTCGATCCAGGCGCGACTGCAGTCCGTCGGCCTGGAGCGCCACATCCAACCCTCCCGGTGGCCCTCATGAATAAACATCGCCGGGTCAGGTCCAGCCCGGAACAAGGTGTTATTGATGGACGGCCCGGTGCCCGCCCCCGTAATAAGACCGTTATTGAATGTCGCTCTGGTGGACCGACCCAACCACTCGGCTTAGAAGATGGAGGAGGTAGGATATACCGTGAAAATTTACTCTCGGATGCTGTTGATTGGTGTGGAACGCTGATTTACAAGCTTCCTGAACTCTTTGTTTGAGTTAACGTCTGCCAGCGGTTTTTTATTTCGTGCCAGCTTGCATACCTCCGCTTGGTGGCTTTCAGGCTCATGTTCCACAACAGTTTATCTTTGAAGCATCGAGCAGGGTTAAGGAGACGCTGACCTCCCTGAACAAAAAGTCGTGCAGGGTCGGTCAGGCTCCTTCGAGCGGTGACTGTTCCTCCCATACAGGCTGAGAGCCAGCACGTGCCCTGCTGAACGTGCGCAGAAGATGGCAGCGTTGCTGAATGTCCGAAGGGGTGTCAGACGGCTGGTCATTTTTAGAATAAAATGCGATTTGCGATAGGATCTTAATTTTTATAGATAGCTGGTGACATCAAACGAACGCACATGTAGGGTCAAATTTTAATACAACATAGAGGATGAAATAACAGATGGTCAATGGTGAGCTGGGCACTCGATAACGCAATGTTGTTTTCATAACTGAAGCACTATGGTGGCGACTAATGGGCAAATATTACTGGTATGAACTGATTCGTGTGGGTTTGCGTCACCAAACACTGCTAGGCACCGAGCTTCAAAGGTAGGTACATTAAGTTTAGGATGATTGGCATTCTAACCTTTTCACCTTGTCCAAGGGTATCTGAGCTTCATTATTTTCTCGCGTCTAATCACCAGCTGAGATCAGAGAAAGCAGTTGATGTGATATTAGCCATCAGACAGGCCAATATTACAAGCCATAGACCCGTATCATGAGCCCAATTATGTTCTGTATTGGGGCTTGATATCTAGTCAGTGAAGCAACTGTATCACTGACTTCTGCCTGTAGGTACGCATAGTGTACACTGTACAGTCTCCGGCAAAAACTATGTTCGGCAAAAGCTCTGAACCTACGGTCTAATCGGTGCTGCATGCAGCGAAATTTAAAAACCAAAATATTGAGCTCGCATCCGATATATCGCGAGTAAGCTTAAACTAAATGCTTTGAATTCCGCTGCATATGGAACTGATTAGCAGGCAATTAATGGGGGAGACTGTCGCAGAACTTTTGCGGGTGACTGTACGTACATACCTACACCCGAAAGCAAAACATTGCGCGCATGTGCCTCTATCTCTTCCATCTCGGAATGTTTATATTCGCTTCAGGAGCAGCTCTACGTTCTTGTTTTTGTTGAGCCGATCTGGACCGCGGTGCTGTAATTTTCGGACGTCTAATCATCGTTACTCGGAGATAAACGTTACACTCTGATGACCAATACCGGGATCACCAAGCCCAGCTCAGTAATTACACCACGAGACTCGAGAGAGCTCCGAAACCGGCCATGATATATGACGGGCGCGTGTAACGCTTATGAATTTCACCTGCTACCCGGCTGCGTTTTGAGCTCCGGAACGAATTAACACATCAAAGCCGATGGCGCAAGTGGCTGTGACCTACAGCCACTTGGCTAGTGTCGCTCCGCGCAAGCGAGGCACAGAAAGCGATCCGTGCACGGGCCTACCACGACCGCGGGAGATATTTACGGCAGTGGGCTCGGACAGATCTCGATGTGGCATCGTCAGACGGAGACAGACCCCGACTCTGATACGCCGCCTATAAATATTGATCAGGTGAGCAGGCCGGAGAGCGTAGTCGGCGCGCGGCGAACCGCGTGTGGCCCGTCTGTAACTGTCGTCACTGGGAGACGAACGGTGGACGGCCAGCGACGGATGTCTTCACAGGCGAGTCTCACCCGACAACTGTCGCCTGGATCGCTGTCGGCACGATATCGGCTCGATCGAAACCCGGGTGGCAGTCAGAAGCCGTAAAACTTGCATATCGCACGCGCAGTTCGTTTGCCGGACGTTCTCGAATTTCGAGTTAAGCATATTCTTGAAATACTGCATTCGCTTCGGCTATGCGGGGCTCCTCGGACATATTTGGGGACGGTCCGTTCGATGCTCGTGCACAGCCCACGCTAACGGACCGTGCGATCAGTATCTCGATGGCAGTCGGACATGAAACGGCTGCTTACCAGGCGATATAAATACTAATTCAACCAGGAGGAACCGAGGAGACCTGGCCAGACGGACGATGTGCCGTCGATTGTCCACCCACACCGAATCAGAGCCGGGAGATTATACAGCGAGCGGCTCCGATGGACCTCTGTGCGCTCTGTGGGTGGTATCCCTCTCCTCCCCCTTCCTCTCCCCCTCCTACTCCCCTCTCCCCCACCCTCTCCCCGCTCTCCCGTCGCCTGCCCGTCACCCGCTGGTGGGTCGCCGATCGCCTGCCCTTCGCTCGCTGATCGACGCTGGTGGGTCGCCGATGGGGCGCCGGTGACCCACATGTGTCCAGCAGAGAGTGAGAGGACCACTGCCACCAGTGTGCAGATCAGACGATACCCTCCGCCGCCGCCACCACTGCTGCTGCAGCTGCTGCTGACGTCTTGCAGAAGACACACGAACGCAGCCCTCCGAACGCGGACATCGGAAAGCGGTGATCACCGAAAGCGGCGACAGTTGGTGGAGCGGTGAATACGAATGTGAAGCGAGGAGTAGGAGGTAAGCGGCTGCCGCGGCGGCGATTCAAGAACGTGTGAAGACACCCAGGCTGCTATCGAACGCTTGCCGACATCCCGGTGGCTTCTTTGATTTTGGTGTGCTTTGTAACCCGCTCAGTGCTGCGGGATTTCGTTTTCCACACTGCGGGAAATGACTACTGGGAATGGACCGGTGTGGCAAACAGTGCATGCCAATAGCTTGGATTCCTTTGATCTCTTCCGAAACAAAGAGTGTCATACCTCCGCACAGCTTTTCTTTTTGCTCTGGTGTCGTGTCGCTGTTCTTTATGACGCCTGTGGTCTCGTTCATTCCTTCTCCACCGTGACTTAGAGTCGTGTTATTCGTGACCAGTTGACCAGCGGCATGCTTTGTACCTCTCTCGAGTCACCAGTGGTCCCACAGGTCTGCGGCCGGCGAGGAGTTCTGATCTCCAGCTGACAATGTTTTCTGCTATCTCGCACGCAAAGGTCCATCCTCTGCAGTCCGGTATCGTCCCTGTATTGCCAGGCGTGATACCGGACTGAACATATACAGTTTTTTCCTAATGCTATTTTGGCTCTTTGCGCGTAATGTTTTAGCTTTATTCACAGAAAAAAAAAGTGGAAAACTGCAAAGAACACACCTTTTACATTGCTTAAATACAAAGTTCGAAAATGTTAAAATAAGTTATAATAAGAGCTTGGTTAGCTAGTTTGCTAGGAGCAGAGCTCCGAAAAAGGCGACGTGAAAGCAAAGACGCGGACAGCGGCCCCCGGAAGCTACTCCAGCGGAGCCCAACTGGCTGGACCGAGGAGCCGTAATTGTGAGGACCAAGCCAGAACCGCATCCCTTAATAACCTCCGCACAGGTTTCCTGTTATCTGACGGTGAGGCAGCCTTCCTGCAGCTAGGCTGTGCCGGACTACACCTTCCTGAAGGTAGGTTGTGCCGCATTGCACAATGATGAAGAATATGTATTGTTTGTATACGCGTATGTTCGCATAATGTGTATATGTCCGCTAATACTTCATATGTCCATTAGTGGATTCGGGGAATCGTATCATTTCCCTCTTCCCCAAAACGCCTGAAGTCGGAGCAAAAAAGACACGTTTCATAACAAAGCAGAAAAACTCAGCGGCTTTTACAACATAACATACATTTTAAAATTAGGAATAAATGCATTAGCAAGTGGAATCCTACGAGTATAAAGAGTTACGTGATATTTATTAAGAACTCCGCCCAAACCATAAGTTGACCCTCTAAAAACCGGTTCTGGATCTGTCAATGCTGGTATAACGTACAAACAATGAGAGGCGTCTGATTCTATTGTATTAACTGATGGGCGACAGCTGGGACGAACAGTGGCATGGTGTGAACTGAAAACTCTGGCTGGGTCCAGGTATTGATCACATAAGTGCAGCAGGACAGCATGAAAGGACCTAAGACCAGACGGTGTCATCTGTGACTATATTCAGGCTCCATCCAGTGGGCTCTCGGCGGAGACCTACCGTTGACGTCGAAGGGGATCTGCCGGCAGTTTGTGTCTGCGGCCAGCCCCCGCCCCGTGCTGTTGACCCCACACCGGTACACAGCGCCGCCCTGGTCGATTCCGGGCTGCTCCGTCTGGGCCCGCGGCGCTCCCACCAACACCCTGCAACACAACAACCAGCATGTCATCAAAGAAAGAACATTGGCACAACAGTGGCATGTCGAAAATTGTTAATGTTGTGTGTGTTAATAATAATGTTGGACTGACATCGGAATGAAATTCAAGAAGTGTTGCGCTAAGTTCAACCAGGTCAATAATAGGTCGCATGCTGCACGACGTATGCGTTATTTATCAAATCATCAGTAAGTCCAAAACTAACCCAATCACCTGACCTTTTGGTTCTGCGTATGTACCTATCGCAACCCCCTGCACCCATCCCCCCGGGTGGCACTGTATCGAACACCCAGGTCAATGTCATCACATGAGTTCCGTGCAAACGGAACACACAGGTCAACACTGCTTAACCGCCACTCCACAAGCGGGGCGGTCAGGCACTTTGGCACACCGAATTGCGGCCGAGGGCAAACAGTGATGCAGGAAATGTCGCCGCGTCTGACCGGCCGCTAGAGGTCAGCATGGGTCAGCGTCAGCGTCTGATCCGGCCGCCGAGGTCAGCACGATCAGCGGAATCAGCTGAGTCAGAGCTCCAAGTGTTCAGTGTAAACAGTCCTCAGACTAACGCGACAGCCCACTTTGTCGGCGCCATTGAGCGGTGAAAGAGGGTGTAAAATCCTGCCATTGGGTTATTGTTGCCGGGAATGTTCATAAAAGCGCTAATGGGTGACACAATAATCCGTATTATACAGCAGGAAAGTGTGTTGAGTGTTGACACGCACTTATGAATGACATCAGACGATTCATTTATTGTCATTTCAAGAACTTAAATAATAGAGCCGTTCACCAAGTGGTAGTAAGGAATTACTTGCCCCTTATGCTATTTGAACAGCGCAAATCTTCATCTTCCTGTCACTCCCGTGACACTATTTTAGTGGCCGATGGCTTTCTCTTCTCTCTATAGGGGCGTCTTTCAACATTTATCTGACTCTGTATCTTCTCACTATCTAAGAAGACGGCCAATTTGGCTCTCGATCCGCATCACTCGTCACACCGCACGTCACGTGATCCGAGGCGTCACTCCGGGAGCGGTGATATCGCACATCACGTGATCAGTGGCTCAGTGACGCGGGTGACAGAGCGGTATGTGACCGTTATGTGAGAGGTGAGACGCTGCCGGGGCGGTCTCACTCCCCGCTGGGTCGACCGCGAAGCGCGGGAGCGCAGCAGATGGACCTCGCAGGACGTCCATGATCCGTCACAGAGCAGCACGCGCGCGAAAATCCCGCTTCATTAGACAGTAGTCAGTACCTAGATAGCGTACCGGTGTCGGTGTATTACGGTACTGGGCTGGAGGACATCGGGAGCGCTGAGTCAGCAGGATCACACACGCTTTCCAGCGGAGAGACGGTCATGTGTTGAGGCAGAGTCGAGGTCTTTTATGCTCCCGACAACTGATCCTCTGTCCTCCGTCATGTCCACGTTAAGCCAGGTTTCGTGGTCGCTGGTCATCAGGCTTGCTTGTGGTGGACCTCCCTCTCTCATCTGGAGTGGTGCATATCTTTATGGCTGAAGCTATACTTGCAGCTTTGCCCTGCGAGAAATGGTCCTGTATGTTCGAAAACGGTTGTCCGGTCGGCGTCTTATTTCGACCCACTTAACTCCTTCTCCTTCATTCCATGGTTGCGCAATAGTTTGACCAAAGAGGCTTTATTCTAACAAAAAAAAAAACGACCCGTATTTTCGGGGATACGGATAACGGGTTTCGAAAAAAGACGAACACGAAGCTTAGATGCAATGAAGGAGCTGGGTTCATAAAGCAGTATCTGACTTTTTCTTAACAAAAAAGTGTTTTGGTTCGTAGAAAATATATGGGAAGATTGCAGCAGCGCTTGATTGCCTCTGGTTTTGTTAAAAAGATGCAATGATTCACCGGGGTGGATAGAACTTAGCTTATGACGCCATCACTTCTTTTGTCAACGTGTCAATCCGCTCGAAGAGTTATTTCATGAAAGCGTGAACATGTACTTGGTAAGGAGACAACACAGATAAAAAGCGCATTATCTTGCACGAGGCAAGTCAGGATGTCCACTGATCATCTGACCACATCGTGGTTCCAGCAACCTTTACGTTTATCACATTTCTTTCTTCACCGACATTCGTTTACCAAAGCCGAAGGTCGCACCACATTCTGCCCTTGACATATCCTCCTGCGACCCACCCACTGCTCACGACATCACGAGCGGGACCTTCGCCGCTCATCGCTCGCCGCGACCAACGGAAGCCGGACATCGCCCCGGTCCCCAGGTAACCTGACCGGTGACCGGACCGCGACCTTGTGACGTCACGCCCCGTCACATGGACAGGCCGTGGCCTGTGACGGCCCGTCACACCAGTCACGCTGACCGTCAGCAGCCCGCGGCGCTGATATCAGCTGTCTGTCACTGTTCATCAGCAGTCCGTCGCTGACCATGTCGGCAGTTCACAGCCGCTCTAGGCGTGGGAGTGAGTGTATATGTAACCCCTGTCCTCCGGAGTCTCACCCAGCGGCCAGCAGATCGTCCCACCATCCGCAGTAGACCACCGGCCCGCTCCCAGACGCCAGCCGTGGCCTCGCTAAATGGGGCGGCCAAATACTGTCGTCACTTCCTGCGGCGGCCGCTCCGGCGGCCGCTCCGGCGGCGGCTCCGGCGGCGGCGGAGAACGGAGTGGCCATGGAGCGTATAAACATTCAGCTGGCCACCGATCGGACCTCACCCCCGTGCAGACCAGCTGTGTAATCATCCGAGAGGAGCGGACGGACGGTGTGCTCGGGTTCCGTCTCTGGGCCGAGAGACTCTGTTTGTAAACAACGCGCGATGACCAAAAACGGGCGGCCTGCAGACTGCCGCGCTTGTTCGGATGGCGTTGGAGTTTGTTTTGTGGTCTGATTTAACCCGTCTTGGTGCTGAAAACGTTGTTATAAGGCACGGGGGTTTAGTGTGGTGGTCTGTTCTCCTGAAATAAGTCGTCCTTCTGCGGCTTTACGTGTTTCTCACATGCGGACAGTAAGCCATGGTTTTCCGGCCCCACGGTACTACAAAAACCTCGTCGACTGGTTTTCTAAACAAAGGTGCGCTTCAAAGGATCTTGTAAGCCGCCTGACTCAGCGAGACAACACGCGCGCCTATGCAAACACTTCTTGTCGGCTGTTCAAAAACATTAATTGTTTTCTGTTGATCGAAGCCGGGCGGACCTCGAGCGGTGCCTGTCAACGCACCCATCAGCCGCTAGATGGCGACAGCAGCGCACACAGCACTTCTGACGTCACGTCAGCTATACCATGTTGACTGGTGCTGGTGGACTCGACTCTGATCACTCCTACCCGAGGGACTCTAGAAAAAGCTTCGCTAGCTTGCGGCTGATGTTGACTCGACTGGATAGCTCTCGTTTTGACACCGGTGCGTTGCGCGGGGGTGGCTACCCGTACCCATTGAGCCAGCGGGAGCATGTCAAGAAAACGTATGCCCGAGCCAACTGCATGACATATAGATATAACTGATATTGAGAGGTCTGTACCCCAGAATGGCTGTCACAAATCCGCAGAAGGATCACTGAATCAAATTTTTACACCGACGGAAGACCAAGAAGCTTGAGT
Organism: Balanus glandula; assembly: GCA_030265075.1. Lineage (NCBI taxonomy): Eukaryota > Metazoa > Arthropoda > Thecostraca > Balanomorpha > Balanidae > Balanus > Balanus glandula. The sequence continues at coordinate 10,626 of JARBER010139030.1, forward strand.
CACTGTGTGGCTTGAAAACGATCCTGTCGAACATAATTTTCAGAATAACTCGCATCATTTTTATCTTGGCACATCAAATAATGGCGTTTGAGTTAATTAAACTAAAAATATAAGTATGTGTAGAAACGATTATGCGTTGCTTCCTGCATGTTAAACAATTTAACCACCCCACTGCCACAGGGTGAAGCTGCAGCTGGCTTGAGGAGAACGAAGTGTCAAACTTCTGCCTCCGCTCAGCCCCGTCAGGCATAGATTGCCACGGGCCTAGAAAACCTCCGGCCCTACCCTACCCGTGCCCATGAACTTATT
>JARBER010139141.1:0-10931 GCA_030265075.1 Balanus glandula
GGGGGGGCAATTGCCCATTTTGCCTTACCGTTGATCCGCCACTGCCGGTATCTTAAAAGTGAACGTGTGAGGTTCTTTGGTTCGAGCGCTCTCACTCTGAAGGAGGTTTTGGGTGATGATTCGTGCCACATTGCTGAGATTCTTAGTTTCCTTGGTCATGTCGGCTTTCCTGTGATATACTCCATTTCTGAGGTGCTTTTTATGTCCCATCTTGCTTTGCGTTGGCAGTTAGTGTGTTTTCTCTTCAGTTTGATGTCACCTGTTCGCTGGTTTTGTAGCGACCTCGTCATGCTCTGTTGGGTGTAATGATCGTTATGGTTGAGGCAATGTTATAAGCCAGAGGTTATGGTCACCACATAGCCAAGTAGCTGCGGCGCCATTAAACCCAAATCATTATCATCACCGCATACTCGTGAAGGCGTGTTCGCAACTTCGTTTTCTGCTCCTGGTCGGTACATGATGTCGTAGCTGAAGCATGAGAGCTCCAAACGCCAACGATTGATTTTCTCGTTCTCGATATTGCTTGCGTGAGTGCTGTCAAACATGAAGGCCACCGACTTCTGGCTTGTTACTAGCTGGAACTGACGACCAAGCAGGTAGGGTCTCCAGTGTCTCAGCGACTCCACGAAGGCGTATGCCTCTTTCTCAACCGCCGAGCGTCTCTGCTTACAGGCCGACAGAGTCCTTCGCAATTAATCATGCCCAATATTCCTGAACGCTGGTGCTTTATTTTGTCGTGCCCTGACCCGTCTGTCATTGTACCAGGCCTGCAGCTGGATGAGAGCAACTGCCGTCTGGTGACCATGTCTGGCCGGAAGTGGCACTGGAGGGCGCGAACCTCGGCGCTCCACCTGGCGCAGCACGTGCCTCGCGAGCCGTTCAGGTGAGAACCTCCCTGTGAACTCAGCTGTCGGTATGGCAGAACGGCTTGTAATTGTTCGTACCTGTGGGAGGCGGACTTCGCGTGCGTACCTTATCACTCGGTGATGGTCTCTCATGCCATGGACGTCAGAGATGTGTATAAAGGAGTTTATCGCGTTCAATATCATGAATTGTGCGCCGAATCTGGTTATGTATTTGACACAGCGTGGGAAGAACCACAGGTCATGATGGAACACAGCTTTAAGCTGAAATGTAACGCTGTCTCGGGACATTGACAATAGCCCTTATCATAGTGTCATTGTGAGTGGCAGTGTCCCCATCACCCTGTCCCCTTCCCTCACCTCCCTGTCTCCCCCGTCTGTGTCTCCCCTCACCGTATGTGTCTCCCCTCACCTACCTGTCCTCCCCCGGTGGTGGAGCAGCCGTCTGTGCTGCTGGTGACCGCTGCTGCCCGTCTGTGTCAGTGCCCGTCTGTTCAGTTTCACGTCTCTGTGATATCGCTGGTAGAGCAGCCTGTACTGCTGGTGACCCAGCCTGTACTGCTGGTGACCACTGCTGTCTGTGTCAGTGTGCTGTTCACGTCGTCTGTGACGCCGCTCGCTGAGCTGTGCGGCCTCCGTCCGGACCTGGCCGCCGCCCACAAGGTGCTCTACTTCCACGAGAACCAGCTGGTGTACCCCGTCCGCAAGGCAGCCGACACCGACTTCCAGTACGGCTACAACCAGATCACCGCCTGGTGAGTGCTGACTGCGGAAATACATCCGGATCACTGCCTGGTGAGGGCTGACTGCGGAGATACAGCCGGATCCTGTGCTGAGGTACAGCCGGATCATCGCCTGGTGAGTGCTCTAGTGCGGGGAGACAATGAGACACATACGCGGTCACGCGAATGTTATTTACACCGTGTACACTGGGTACAGACGGAGTCTCTTGACGCCGCGCCGGCGCTGAGCTGCTAGCTGACTGCTGGACTGGTGCCGTGAGGAAGGTCGGGCTGCCCTCCCAGTCTCGGTGGGAGATGCTCCCAGTCTCGGTGGGAGACGCTTCCAGTCTCGGTGGGAGACGCACCCAGTCTCGGTGACAGACGCTCCCAGTCTGGGTGACAGACGCTCCCAGTCTCGGTGGGAGACGCTCCCAGTCTCGGTGGGAGACGCTCCCAGTCTCGGTGGGAGACGGTCCCAGTCTCGGTGGGAGACGCTCCCAGTCTCGGTGGGAGACGCTCCCAGTCTCGGTGGGAGACGCTCCCAGTCTCGGTGGGAGACGCTCTCAGTCTCGGTGACAGACGCTCCCAGTCTCGGTGGGAGACGCTCTCAGTCTCGGTGGGAGACGCTCCCAGTCTCGGTGGGAGACGCTCCCAGTCTCGGTGGGAGACGTTACCAGTCTCGGTGACAGACGCTCCCAGTCTCGGTGGGAGACGCTCCCAGTCTCGGTGACAGACGCTCCCAGTCTCGGTGGGAGACCGGGTCTCTAGTTCGTGGCGTGGACCGTGGGGGTTACGCGCACACGCTGGTTTTGACATCGGATAGCGTAGTCAGTAAAGTGCTTGAAGTTCATGATTGCGAAAACCCTCAGTGCCCCGCTTATCTCAGCTACTTCACGGATATCGATCTCACCATTTTGTACTGTTTTACTTGCAGGCATGGTGGCCGCCAAATGACCTTGATGTCGACGCGCCCTAAAACCTCAATAAACAAACAAAGTTGCAGGCATGGCTTTGAATGCCAACGCTAAGCTGTGTCGTTTCCTCTGCATATCGTGAATATCACACATGACCCGTAACACTACCTCAGCTTAGTTGCAGACGAAATTGTCTTTAACTCCAAGTACAACTTGGAGTCGTTTTTGGGCAACATCGACCACTTCATGAAGACCCAGCCAGACTACCGACCCAAAGGACTGGCCGATCAGGTAGTTACCAGTCATCACTTATCAGTATTGTGACCCGTCAAAAACGGCGGAGGACACTGTCAAAGTGCTTGAACACTTGTCCACTGTTCATGCTTTGTGTGATGTGTTGATGGAATATGATCAATTATCGATACGTGATAATGCAGTTGCCAACTTCCACTTTGCAGTTACGATGCGTTCCAACTTCGGAGCGTCATAGTGTTGTTCAATGCTGTATTTGAATCATTTAATCTGTAAATATGTCCAAAACGTGATTTTGCGTGCACGGAGTGTGATAATTATGATATATTATGTACTACTTATGTATATCCTAGTGTGATAATCTGTGTGTACGACGTGTAGCGTGTTTGTAAGTTTGACCCGTGTTGTGTGCACTGTATCGGCAGATCCGGGGAAAGTGCAGCGTGCTCTATTTCCCGATCTGTGTGCCGGAAACTGCTCTGTTTAGAGACCGAGATCCCGACAAGGACCAGGACTCTGACCCGAGCCGGGACCGAGACCAAGATCCCCATAGAGACCAGGACCATGACCTGAGCCGGGACGGAGACCAAGACCAAGACGCTGGCGGGGACCCAGAGTCGCAACCGGACCGGCCGTTACACATTCTCTGGCCGCATCGATGGTAAGCAAGCGACACATTGCGACAGGGAATTAGACATTCGGGACGTTAAATGGGTGCTGCTGCAGATGGAGATACTATTATATCCGTGCGTCACCGTTTTGTGCTTTTGCATTGGCCAGTGGTAACCCCATACATGAGTGTGACTTTATTGAAAATGGGGGTTGTGCCCACACCCTCAGTGATTTGGGAATTTAACATTACGGCTATGACCCGAAGTGGCTCAAGTAGGGCTCTTAACAACTACGTGCAACCCCAATGATTTTCAAAAAGTTACGCCACTGACCCCCGTCACCGTCCTTTCGCTTTCAATTCTACCAAGCATTGTCTAAAACGCAGACAGAGTTCGAATACGATGCGATCATACTCCTAGCCCATAGAACTGATCTGATCGAATTCTTCACTATCCGACCTGGCGTGGCATGAAACGGTATTGTGTAGAGTTCCCACATCTTTAGTCAGGTCTAGCCTAGGGTGTCAACTTTTATCAAAAATGTTACTTTTGCTATCCGGGTGAAAGATTGTGAAACCATCTTTTTGTGGTTTTGAAATATAATTTAAGTGAATAAATTATAACGTATTGTTAAATTATTAGGCTTTTACATTAATTCAAATTCATAGTAAAAAAAAAACAGCTCAAATCCGTGAAACTATTGAAAGTGTCATAGCGTTTTGTCAGTTTTGAACCATGCTTTTGAATTTAGGTAAAAACCTAATGAATACGAGTTCTAGTGTATGCTCTTTGATCATATTTCGAAACCACTTTAAGATTACAATCTTTTCACGCGGATCATTTGGACGCTCAACCAAGCTGCGCAATTTTGATCAATTTTGTCACTTTAGAAGTTAGACTTGACCTAATAGGTCAAAACTCTACACAACATCCTTTCAGACCACGCCGTATCGAAAAGTAAAGGACTCGACCAAATCGATTTGATGGGGTAGGAGCATTACGTCAGCAAATTAAGTCTGCGCTTTAGACAATGCTTGGTATAATTGAGTTTGACCTCGGTATATTTGTTGGTGCGAGAGGCCTCTGCTGTTTGCTACTGTTAAGTTGTACTGTTCCCAGTTTGCAGTGTCAGACACACACATGACGCCGCTGTCAGTGACTCGTCCCTGGTTCGCCGTGTCCGTGGTATCAACCAGCTAGTCCGCCCCGTCCACCAGACCTGTCTAATCATCACGGAACACCGATATGTGTACTGTATAGTTCACTCATCTTTGGGCTCAATCTGTGAAATTGTGTACTTGATTTATTTTGACACTTTCCAAATTTGCATTCATGTGTATTGTGTATCCCTACTTCAGACAGATGGCTGCGCTGTAGTGAACTGTGACCACCGTGATCCTCTGGTCGCCAGGGAGCACGATAAGAACCCGGCTCTGTTCTTCGAGACGGTGACGCGTCTGCACGAGGAGGGCGTGCCGTTCCGTCTCTCCGTGCTGGGCGAGCGGTGCCGCGAGGTGCCGGACGTGTTCCAACAGGCCCACAGTCGGCTCCAGGTGAGCTAACACCGGTCACCAGTGGACCTCACTGGCCGGTGGGTCGTCCAAAGTGAGCTAACACCGGTCACCAGCGGACCTCACTGGCCGGTGGGTCGTCCAAAGTGATCCAACACCGGTCACCAGTGGACCTCACTGGCCGGTGGGTCGTCCAAAGTGAGCTAACACCGGTCACCAGCGTACTTCACTGGGCGGTTGGTTCTTGGGGAGAGTCTGGTGGTAGCAGTATTACACACATTCGATGCCGGTGTACTGTGTGCTGAGTGTGCTGGTGGTTGAGTTGTGTCCTGGCTGTGCTGTGTGCTGTGCTGAGTGTGCTGTGCTGTGTGTGCTGTGCTGTGTGTGCTGTGCTGTGTGTGCTGAGCTGAGTGGTTTACCGTGACTGTATGCTGCGCAGGACCGCATCGACAACTGGGGCTACCTGGACTCCAAGGAGGACTACTGGCGCGTCCTCCGCTCGGCAGATGTGGTCGTCTCCACCGCCGACCACGAGTTCTTCGGAGTAGCCGTGTAAGTAGGTGTCGGCTTCAGCGCCGGTGTACCAGAAAATAAGCGGACTGCGGCGAAATGATTCCGCTGTTTGCTTTAGTCTGAATTTTTCGTAAGTGCAGTCAGCTAACGTCTCGTAATGTTTTGCATTGTGCTGAGCATAGAAGCGGCAAACACACGAATGACAGATGATTGACTCAATGAGTTGTATTGAGTTCGTAGACGAGTGGCTGGTTATTGGCGTATAAAGACCATGTAACTACGTATTCTACTACGCTTCCGTCTGTTTTGGCGCTTGATATTGAACGTTAGCGCTCTTGTTCCTGCCTGTTGCGCTGTTGCCGACTGGGGGATCGACTGCGGCGTCTGATTCTTGTTCTCTGAGCTGACTGGATATCTGGTGGGACAGGCTGGAGGCGGTAGGCTGTGGCTGTCTGCCCCTCTGCGTGGACCGTCTCGTCTACCCGGAGTGGTTTGAGCGCCGCCTGCTGTTCCGCACCCCGGCGCAGCTGCTGAAGCGTCTGCGGCAGCTGTGCCGGCGACCGCGGCTGGCGCGGGACGAGCGGCGCCGCGCCGGCCTGGCGGTGGAGAGGTTCGGGTGGCCGGCTCTGCGGGACCGGTACCGCACCCTGTTCCGACTGCCAGCTCCAGGGGACGCCTCCAGTGCACTGCCCCCTCCAGGGGACACCTCTTCTGCACTGCCCGCTGCAGGGGACGCGGACACCTCCGCTCCACTCTCCGCTCCAGGAGACGCGGACACCTCCACTGCACTGCCCTCTCCAGGGGAAGCGGACACCGCCACTGCAATGCCCGCTCCAGGGGACGCAGACGCCCCGGGACGGACCAGCGACCCGGCTGGAGGTCCGGCGGCCGGCCGGGGTCGCGGTGGTCCCGCCACAGAGGAGGCTGACACTGCCGGACGGACGTCCCAGTGACCACGGTCATGTGTGATGCGGTGACAGTGAAGTGCGCTGGGGACCCTCAGTCACATACAGTCGTTCCGAGGCTCGTGAGTCGGCCCGGTTTGTCGCGGCAAGGTCGCAGGTGGACAATTACGATGTTCAGTCAAAAGTATCGACAGCATTCTCGGGCGGTCGGGCGTAGTTCATTCTCAGACCTGAAAGTGGACTGCCCCCGAAGCCGTCGTTTTTTGTCTTTTTTTTATTCGTTTTATTATTATGTCAAATCATATGAAGCATTCGTTTTATGATTGTATTATAGTTGTGCCATATTTAGTGGTGTGACTTTCTGAAAATGACAGGCTGAGCTAAAACCCCAATTTACATTGGAGTTACACCCATGCCCATATTGTATTGTGATGTGTGTAAGTGTTGCGTGTGATCTTGTTCAGGTTGACTATTCAAGGAATACAATCTTCAGTCTGATATGTCGACTTGTTTTGCTGGTAGGTCTGCTGCAGCGCGACCCGTTTAGGTGTTCGAAACCCGTGGTGCTGCTTCATGATAAGGCTGTCGTCACTTGTCGGGCTCCTTCACCGACCCAAGCGGGCGACCAACTGACCTCCAGAAGCCAGTCTTAGGCCGCGTTCTGAACGTCCATTCCCGTCGGGGGATTCCGGGGAATGTAGTGAATTTGGCGTGTTTCCTACAAGTGTTACACGGAAGAGACACACACACGTTACAATTCAATAGCTAACACTGGGCGTGGATTCCGGGACCGCATCGGGAGTGCCTCATAACGCGGCCTGGAACCCATGGACTGCGAGTCCAACACTACCAGCTAAGCCCCACGACTCGCTCCCACACTCAAAACTCGCAATTGAAAACAAATCTGCCATTTTTGCATATTTATTGCTGCGTATCTACCAATCACCACGTTTAAACATCAACAATGACCACAATCTTGGGCTGCGCCCCGACGGTAAAACAACAAACGCGTCTGTGCCCCGGGCGGGCGCGACACGCAGCCGTCCCGGCTAAAACAACGGCGGCACCGCGGACACGGGCGATCCGACCACATGGAGAGACTGAACCTAGCCGGCAGACGGACACACTGGACAGCTGGATCTCTGATCTCTCCCGCCGGCCAGCGGGCGAGTATCGGCTGGCGGCGGGAGAGACAGCGCCTCGTCGCCGGCAGCTAAACGTCCGGCACGTGCCGCTCCTACCCACCGGCACGACGTGCAGGTCCTACCCACACCGGCACGTGCCGCTCCTACCCACACCGGCGCGCGGCCCTACAGAGCCGAAGGCGCGGCGGCTACACACCACGACACGACACCTAGCTCGGCAGAAGACACGCTCTGATATGTTTCGTTCAGTTCATCACGACGTGCGGTCCCCTGCGTCTGTGCAAAGCTCGCCCTCCCTCCCCGGTCGGTACAGCCCCTCGCTCCCCCTGTCCTGGGATTAACTATCGCCTCCGTCCACCTACCACCACAGCGTACTCAAATAAATAACACACTATCACGAGAGGCGCGTCGCCGTTTTCCAAGAGCGTTAAAATAACTTGTCCGTGTCGCTGCTGAAGTAAAAGTCGCCTAGGCCGAGGCGGACCGATATATGGGCGTTTGCCAGCAAGCTAGGCGCGCACAGCGCACCGCGGGGCGAGGAGTCTACAAAAATAGTCGGTACTCGGGTCGGCGGTGGGGTGCGGCCGTATGGCGGTGGTCCGCTGCCTCCTGGTGAACTCAGCTGACGGAACACTTTGGCTCCTCGCCGTCCTTGGCAGGGGAGCCACCGGCCGCGCGGCTGGTCACCTCACCATCTCCGCTGTAGGAACTGGAAACGGACGCCGACCCGGTCACTCGACTGTGGAGAGCGGCAATCCGGCCACCCTGATCAGCGCCTTGCTGAAGAAAACAACCACAAATGAACAGCCCTCAGCCCCGAGCCCATGGAACTTCCCTCGAGTCGGCTCCTGTGAATCCTGGAATTGTGCACATCTCAACCCCTATCACTCCTCTGTCCAACTCTGGTACTGCACGAGTCACATCCTCCAAAACCGCACAACTCGGGAACTCCTGTTGAACTCTTCACCCTGATGCCGCGCTCGGATCCTGACCGATACGGAGCCCCGCCCCGTATGTTTCGCCCCCCGGCCGCGTCCCTCCCCCTCCGAACACCCCAACACGCCATCATGCCCCGCTCCGACCTCAGAGCCATGCAGAACCCGCTCAGGTCGCATGCGGCGCCGCCAGCGGCAGTCTCTGCAGCTGCCGATTAGCGCTGGAGAACGGGCTGCGAAGGAGCTGCTGCCGTCTGCGGGCGAGCTGCGGGCGAGCTGCGGACGAGCCGCGAAGAGCTGCGGGCGAGCCGCGAAGAGCTGCGGCTGCGGGCGAGCTGTGGAGCTGCGCAGAGCGGCGGATCAGAGGCCGGTCAGCTGGCTAGCTCGCCGAGGACAGACAGACCGTGGAAGAAGCCGGTCTCACCTCTTCGCAGACCTCCGCATCAGTCCACTGGCAGTCCAGAGTCCAGACAGACCGAGACAACTGAGAGAGGAAACGCTACCACACCACCGCAGGCCGACACACCACACCGGACGGACACACACACACACACGCACGCGCGCTCAGGCAGGCAGCGGAGCGAGATGAGCGAGCGAAGGGAGAGGCGCCGAGCGCGGCCGGTCGGCGGCGGCGGGCGGCGCTGGCCACCACCGTGCGGCCGCGCGCTCTCACATGCAGCGGCGACCGCTACTGCTGGACGCCGTCCAAGCTGTACGCCTCGTACTTCTCTGGCATGACGTAGCTGATGTCGTCCCACGGGTGCCGGTACAGGCCCTGCTTCAGCCGCTTCTGGTCCAGGTAGTGACCTGCAACACAGCCAGACGCGCGGCCGGTCAGATCTCGGACGAACCGGCGCGGAAGCACAGCGGGGCAGAGATACGCTGGAGTCTGAGACAAACTGCGGTCAGATAAACGCACAGGATTTAACCCGGATTCAGCGACAAGCTCGCAAAGTAACCGACCCCATAGAAACGCGTGCGCCTCAGTTGTCCTTGTGCTACACGTGCTGCGGACGCCAAATGTATCGGCAGAGCTGTTTCTGCTGCTGCACACCCACAGACTCGTCCACGTGACGAGGGCTGTCTGCACGTCTGCCGGCACTCACCGATGAAGCCGATACTGCGTCCCAGCACGAACAGGCCGTTCAGCACGCCGATCTCCACATACTCCTGCGCCTCCTCCCTGGAACACCCGAGTCACGTGGTCAGATGACATTGCACACCCGAGTCACAGGGTCAGGCGAGACTACGACTGACAGGCGAGACTTCACGGGAGGGTCAGACAATTGTCACACTACTGTCACAATATAACAGACAGGCGAGACTTCACAACGTCCATCGATTGCGAGGGCTGTTACACCAGCGACGGGAGATCCACAACCAGCAGCTCACATCAGCAGAGCCACCTCACTCGTGCGGCAGCCGCCGCCGGCACTCACGCTGTGAAGATGCCCGAGTTGCGCAGCAGGTCGACAAAGCTGGTGGCGATCACACCGTCCACGTTCAGGATCAGGTTGGGCTTCTTGGACGTGGTGATCTTCTCCACCTCGAGAGCGTAGTTGAGCATCGGAGTGGCCGGGAAGTTCTCCTTGACGTAGTTCTTGATGATCTCCACACGCCTGTCGGGGTTGTTGATCTGTGGGTGGAGGGAGCGGGGCGGTTACTGGTTAGGGCGAGCAAGGCCGCAGCAGGAAGAACGCAGAACAGCCGTAGTATCAAGCCAAGCAATCCTAACACAGTCAGAAGACTGTCCTGTACCAGTCCAGCCTAATGAAGCAGTCACCCGATACAACAACCACTTCATCCGAGCTGAAACCAGCCTACACAGCGACACGACGAGAAACACCTCTCTGCGATAGCCACGGCAAGAGATACAGACAGACAGACACAGACGTACAGTAGCGTCCCCTGGTGGCAGACTGGTCAGTGGTCAGCCAGTCGCGCCAGGAGTCCAGCGCCGATCATCTCCTCCCGTCACTCACCGATTTGACGCGGTGCCCGATGCCCATGATGAGCTGGCCCTTCTTGCGCATCATGTTGACGAAGTCGTTGGGGTGCAGGTTCGAGTCGAGCCCCTCGCTGAAGACCTTGGCAGCTCCATCCAGCGCCCCGCCGAACCGGTCACCCTGCCGGTCACCAACGGTCAGACAGGGCACCCTAATGAGTCACCAAAGGTCACAAGGTCAACCGGCGGACATCACACAGGTCACCTTGCCGGTCACCAGGTCAGAGGTCACCAAAGGTCAGACAGGTCACGGAGTCATCCGGCGTGGGATACTAGAGGTCACACAAGTCACCATGCGGAGTCACCAGAAATCCGACATGTCATTTTTCGAGGACGTCCACATATCCGAAGTCACAATACCGACAAACACCGGAAAGATGAAACACTCAGCGGCACTCCTCAGTTCACACGAACGCATCATCCACCACCCTCTTCCCACACACCACTTCCTCCCCGCGCGCGTCACTCACGATGGTGAGGAGTCCGGACACGAGCGACGACACCAGGTCCTTGCCGGCGCGCGCCGTCACGATGGTGTTGTGGGCGCCGCTGACG
>JARBER010139252.1:0-10928 GCA_030265075.1 Balanus glandula
GTGAATTTTATCGTATCCAATAATTCAAGCAGTAGTTTCTTTACGTAAGAAAAATATATTTGACATTACAATGTCAGCAGACCGACTCCCTTTAAGTGTGTGGATAGGAACCATTGAGCTGATGCGTTTCCAAAAGTCCAAGTTGGGGTACCTCTGCACATGCGCACGTGCACACCCTTAGTGTATATCCCAGAAACGGTTCAGCCGTTTGTGTTCAAAATTGGTATCTGAATAGAGACCTCTCACCTGATGCTTTTCCAAAAGTCAGGAGTGGTTTGCGTGGGCACTCTGCGCACGTGCGTACCCCTACTTTATAGCTCAGGAACGGCTGAGCCATTGTGTACAAAGTTGATGTTTGGTTAGAGATAAGTCAACTGACGCTTTTCCAAAAAGTCAGTGGTGGTGCACCGCTGTAGATGCGCACTCTTTTTGTATTTCGAAAAATTCCTTCCCCTTTCGTGTTTGAATTCATCATACATTTCGGGGTTGCTCGCTCGTTCATCGCCGACTACGGCGTCTTACTGGTATGAGAACACCAGGTATTGTTGTTAAAATGTTATAAAATGTTAAAATGTGACATTTTGACACAAGACCTCATGTTTTTTTTTTATAAATTAACAACATGTAAACGCTTATTACATTTTCATGTTCATAAATCAAAATTTCGATGTTATATAACTTATTAAAGAAGTTTCAAAATCACAAAGATTGTATTGCGAAATTCCAAATAAATCAAATTATTGTTACGGAGTAAGTCACTCAAAATAAGCTCTTGCATAAACAAGTTTTTTTACCATGAATTTACAATGGTATCGTTTTTCAAAACTTTAAGTTACCTAAGGTCAAGGCTAGGGTCAATAAACCCCAGAAGAGATCATCTTGCATACCATTCAACGTTTGTAGACGAGAACAGTGAGCTGGTGTTTACCAAACCACTACATCTTAATTTGTTATAAAGCTATTAGTTTGTAACGTATTTGTCTTCACACAATTCACATAAAATATCAATACTAAGCACTTTTATAAAAGCATACCTCAGTTCAAATATAATGTATCGCTCAATAAGTTTTGATTTTAATTAATACATATTTGGAGCTTTAGAGGTAACCAAAGAAGGTTCAAAATTTCAAAATGCAATACAGTTTTGAATTTGAGAAAGTCAAAAATGTAACGGTACTAACGGTACTAGCATGGCTTATTCGAATTCCAGCAACATATGAAAACGTTTTATTCTGTACTAAATTTTTGGAGATATTGGCGGACAAACATTAACCCGTACCATAACCGAGCAAAGATGCCCGAGACGATAACTGGAAAGCCCATGACATGGAGGCCTATTATTGTGTCAGTTGCTTCTGCGGCAAGATTATCATATACACCATTTTCATCAAAATTAAAAATGGTCGAGTGTCAGGCAATGTCGTGGAATGGTCTTGTCGTTGAACTATATCTTCCCGTGGAATGTTCTATTGTATTGATAATGAACACAACATTTATTATTTAGTTGTTCATACGGTATATATTAGCTTATTTATCTCCATTTTCATTCCACTTATCAATAGAATTCAACTCAATTCTTATTTATTGCAAGTTCAGTTAAGGTATTCAATAACATTAATTCATTTTTCGGCGATAATTCGCTCTTCTCTGGTATGCTTCCTTTGATTACAGCGGATACTATTTACTGCCTCAATCTCTCGGAGGTCATTAGGGATAAAAATAACACACTCTGGGTGCTTTCTTTTTAAATGTTTTGGTCTGTTGAGTAGACGGATTTCCCAGATCAGGACCTAACTAAGCAGAGCCTGTTGCGCAGGCTCCGAGCACCCGCCGTCCCAGCATGCAATCCTGGCTGCCGTTAGAAGATCACACGTCATTTCCGAGTTTTGTCGTCACATGTGATGTATGTAGTTACGTGCCGCGTCGCTAATCCATTTCGCGTCCACTCGGCACCGGAAATACTTGTTATCGCACAATAACGACCGGAAATGATCAGATGGCGAGACGTGACAGACGCACAGGACCGGAAGATCAAACAACTGAGAGCCAGAACGGTGTTCGGCCCACGCTTTGAGCGCCTTACGTACCTAAGCTGACGTCACACTCAGCTTTCCATCTTGCAGACGTCATACATTTCATCATCCTACATTTGTGAGAGCGAAAGTTGGGTGAAACGCGAACTCAATATCGAACAGAATAGATATAATCGCGTTATTTGGCGCATCTAGGACAAAATAAGTTTCTTGGACTGACATTTTTGCGCACCGGCATTGCCGTTATCTTTGATTAGTGTATAATAACGCAGTTTTTATCATTTACGTTCTCAATTTTAACTTATAGATTCATTCACCTGACAGTGACACGGGAGGGTGACCCCTCCCCCTCCCTGCGTCTCGCTCTCCCGGCTCTGGGGTGCGCCCCGCCCCCTTCCCCAGGCTGTCGATCGCCTGGCCGACTGCCAGCGGCGATGAAGTTCCCTGCGTAATGCGTAGCCCCTCGGGCGTTTGGCCTCCGACTAGGTTAATGACCAGCTGTTACACAGGCGCGCTGCGGATCTGGCCTGTAGGCGCGGCTGTCAGGCGGCCTGCGTCTTCCTTGGTCGATGTCGGGCCCTGGTAACTGGCCCCGGATGGTCTGCGTTCTCCTTTGTCGCTGCCGGCCCGGTAACTGGCCCCGGGCGGTCGCCGAGCCAGGCTGCACCCCCCACCCGGCCGTTACATCTGTCTCTGAATAGAGGGACGGCGATTTGCGGGGTCGGTGGCTGTGAGATGCTGCCATTTTTGCAGGCGGAGGCTGCGCTGATGACGTTCGGTAGTGCGCTCGGCGTCATTGGCCAGCTCAGAGAACGGCAGTCGCGGTCGACGGCGGTCGTTCGACGGCGGGTTGAAGTCATTTGTTGAGCGGTTTTATTGGGCAGGGGTCGTTAAAATGGCACAAAATGTCAGCTGTAAATTTGCTGAGAAGAAAAACTACGGAAAACCCAAAAGGAACGTCTTCAACAAAAATGTAAAAAAGAGAACATGTTAAAGCTATATCAACACAAAAAGATTTATGCAAAACAGAGACCAGATAGCTGCTTTCGAGCAGGCCTCCGCAACATCTCGGTTTCATGACACAGGCCTCCGTAGCCTGCTGCCTCGAGGGACAGGCCTCCGGAGCTTGCTGCCTCGAGGGACAGGCCGTCGCAGCCTGCTGCCTCGAGGGACAGGCCTCCGGATCCTGCTGCCTCGAGACACAGGCCTCCGGAGCTTGCTGCCTCGAGGGACAGGCCTCCGGATCCTGCTGCCTCGAGGGACAGGCCCCCGGAGCTTGCTGCCTCGAGGGACAGGCCTCCGGAGCTTGCTGCCTCGAGAGACAGGCCTCCGGATCCTGCTGCCTCGAGGGACAGGCCGCCGCAGCCAGGCGGTCTCGAGGCATATGCGAGCGAAGACAAACAGAACTTCCATAATGGACAGTGTAACTCTGCAACAGGGACATAATCGTAGGCGACCACTCAGCCTGAAAAACTCTGACTTTATCCACCTTACTGGTGGAGTTAAGATGCATCATTTTTTTAAGCGCTCATGTTTAAGGTTTAACTGACCGGTGTTTACTCGGCAATACTCGTCAACAAGTTCTTGTGAGGAATCAATCTCTTGCAAGATGACAGAACCGGTTTTTCTACATTTAGATATAACCGGTTTTACTACATTATAATAGTGTTCGCTACAATTAGAAGGAATACATTTTTTCCACCCGTTTTAAACTTAATGCAATTGTTCCATAAATTGCTGAAGTTTTTCAAATATTTCAATATTTGCACTTCCTGCTGATCTAAGTGCAAATATAAAACATCCAATGAGCATGACTACGGATACTAGCTCCGACTGCCGGCGGCTCTGCTCTGCCAGGACCACGGTCTGAATACATGGCGGAGGAGCCGACTAGTCCTCAGTTCTGCCTGCAGCCAGTCTGATAATCCGATTATCGACCAGTGGCCGGGAGACCAGCTGGTCTAATCAACAAAAGCCCATCATTCGGCCTTCCCTCGGCTGGTCAGTCTGTCTGATACGAAGCCAGGAAAAGCTTTGGACGAGTTTCTTTGGACGAGTTTCGCGACATGGGTTTATTTGTTCAGGTCAGGTCACAGGTAGCGGTGATATCGAAACGTGATGAGCAGGTACCGGGGAAGATACAGCAGTGCTTTTTCAAAAGCTAATAATGGAATGGAATGAAACCAAAAAAGTTGTTCTAGTATACTACAAAGTGGAACTCTGAATTGTGTAATACACAAATCAAATGATATCAAAGTAAAACATTGTCATGGAAAAATTGACAAGCCTAGATATACAACCATCATGCATATCCATTGTTGATATTTAAATCTACAGGGTGATTTTTTTACTTGTTAAAAAGTAATGGGCACCAGCAACATGAAGGCTAATCATGCTGGTAGATGTATTATTTGAATCGCCATCCTGGGACATTTCTATTTTATACCATTAGTTCAGGTTGAAGCGCCCATTATTTTCTTAGCCGGTGTTCAAAGTTACCTCTACTTTCTTGTCTGCACGCACCTGCTCGCCCTGGCACATGGTAAAAGTTCATGGGATTTTCTTCTACATAAGACCATAAGTAAGTTTTGCCAATTTCAAGCAGTTTTGGGAAGCTAAGACCCCTGCCGCCCCGCTCTGGTTCCGCTAGAGTCTTCCCAAGACATTCGAAGATGTGAATCCATCCATCAACCTTCTTTGACTTCTCCATACAACTGATCTATGTGCACGTGGACAAGAGCGTCCTCTGCAGTAGCTTCAGTTATATAAAACGTCGGTAGGTTGCAGCACTAGTCGGTGGAGGAAGTCTGCTGAACAGGGAGCGCCATCTGCGAAGACCCGATTCGACGACTGCATCGCAGCCAGCGCTCCTGGTGTCAGCACTCGGTACTAAAGACGGCCGCACGCTAGGGCCATTCGCTGTGCGATATATGTGATGTCGCCGCAACATTCCGCCGCCGGCCACGGCAAAAGCTGGTCCGGCTTAAGGCGGCCGCACGCGCAGATTCCTGCGCACGGCCATTCGGCGCGCAGATTCCTACGATATCGCCAAGACATTCCGCGGATCAACAATAGTTTTCAATGGAAAATCACTTTGATGCGCGGACAATCGCGGTGATAACGCGGGAATCGGCGCGCCGAATGGCCCAGTGAGCGGCCGCCTTTAGCCATTGATATCGCGGCGACACAGGGACGTAGCCAAGAGAGGGGCCACGGTAGCCATGGCCCATGACCCCTCCTTGAGATAAACATTTTTGCACTAGATAGAATGATATTTTTGGACAACCCGAAACACCTTTAATTAAAATTTGAGAAGAGTGAAAGTAAAAGAATCTCTGAAATCATGAAACTGCAATAACAACATGCTAAATGAAGTTTGTTTCTTCTTTTAAAACCTTTGCTAACATGCTAACATGTAGCATACTAATATGTTGATTGTAGGTACTGGTTTTCGATTGATGGGATCTTAATTGCCTTTTAAATACATTGAGACTGTATAAAGTGGATAAGATCATGGCAGATTTGGGTAACATGAGCTCATTCGATTATCCTATCTTGTTTAACTATCGGTAGACGAAACAAACTTCGTCTACACTGTCAGATGATTGGCTAAACTGATATGGACTATGCTAGATAAAACAAACATATTACCTGTACTCTGCCACACGATTGCCGAAACTCAAAACGTTTAGCATCTGTTAATAGCTTTTCGAATGAGGAATTCACTAGTTCTACACCGAATAGCGCTGTTTAAAGAGAACGGTTTACCTGTATAAAAGACTCATAAATGATCCAGAGAAGGAAGACATAAATGTTCATGTTCATGTGTTTGCTATACTATAGTTAATTCCACGACGTATACAATGCAAAAACAATTGTTCGAAAGTTTTTCTGCTGTTTTTAATGTAAATGTTGTCAATATCCGCTCCAGTAGTTCAGTGGGAGAGAGCTGGATGTCTGATCTGCCCGCGTTGTGCAGCTTGTTACATGTCCGGCACGCACAGCTTTGTTCTCTGAGTTCTGCCGGCCAACAGAAGTTGTAAGTAGGTACGATCGGGTGGTGAGACCAGAACCTGCGCAACAAGCTCTCCTTAGCGTAGGCCTTGGCCTTGGCGTCCATGCAAAACATTGAGACTATTTGATAATCAATTTTAATAACATCAATCATAAAAGGCTTTAAACTGTTTTACTGTCGATTTCCTGAGGTCTGAGGAGTGTTATTTACAAATATTTTGGCAATCATTTTTTGAATCAATGTTTATATTTCTGGACTCCATCTCGGTCAAAAAACATAGGTATGTACTATGTATGTACATATGTTGAGGATCAAGATTGGCAACGTGGCTCCTCTGTGAGCAAAATCCTAGCTGCGTGCCTGTGGCGATTGGGGATATCGCGCTCCGAATAGCCCTGATGTGCGGCCACCTTTATGAGATTTATCGGATCACACTTAATTGTATGTCAAAGTGTCAAGCGAGTTCAGCTGACACGTTTGACAAGCTTTTCCCAGAAACATGGATGTCTTAAAAGAAATTCAACTCTTAGTTTTAAGCGGAAACTTGGATAAGTGACGCCATATGAAAACAATAGATAAATATTAGTGCTGCCAAGGTATACGAACGACAACACATCCAACTAGTATTCGTGAAGAAAGCATACCGCAATTCAAACGCCAATGGCTCATAATGGCACCGACTTTATGGCCAATACACTTGGGCCTTATTATTTGCAGATGTCAAAATTTAGCTAAAATACATTTTATTACATCATAATGGTTGTTTTAATTGATGACATACTAAATTTCAAGGCCTCACCATCAATATAGGCTATCTAGTATCTAAGCTCAGATATACTATTAAGGTGAGAATGTTTCTTTAAAGGGACATCCCCACCTTAACATTATATTTGAGCTGAAATAGCCATATTGATCGCCGGGCTTTGAAAATAAGTATGACACCAGATAAAGGAACCACAGTGGTTTAACAAACAGCATATTGGGTGGGGTTAAAATTCAACATCTGCCACGCAAGAGTCCTTAGTGTATTTGAATTACGGTTGCGATCCCATAACATCTACACTTTTCACCAGTCGATTTGTTTTAAGGTTAGCCTTGGATATAGTTTAGTTACGTGTTTCGTTTTGTCGAAAGGTGGTTTTGTGGTTATGGCACTGCGCAATAGTTTGTATCTAAAACGCTACAATTATCTGTAATAATAGCCGTTTTCAAGATGAATTGTTGTACCACTGAGAACAACCTTACTGAGGATAACCTTACTAAGGATAACCTTACAGAGGATAACTTTACTGAGGATAACATTACTGAGGTTTTATTATATAAGCGTCAGGATTCACTTTAACATAACATTTTTTTGTGGTAATGTTCCCATAATTTTATAATACGTTGGTAAGACATACCATTTGTTTACAAATGTGAGGTTTGGTGGTATTAAGGGAGATACAAAATTATTCAACTACTGAAACTTCAGATTCAAAAACATTAGGTGGCGATTGTGGGCTGTGGCGACAGAGTCACCACATTCATCACGAAATGATATGTCGGCAATTCGCCCCGATCCGACCCGCGTGCCGCACGCAGACAAAGCTTAGCCGGATAGCGCGGCCACCGCTTAGTCCCGGCGAAAACGTAAACACCGTCCTCGGTTCTAAATACAATATTTATCGGCCCTGTGTGGGACATTTTATAAGACCACACCAGCTTCAAAAGCAGTTATCCACCCATGGTGACAGCGGCCACTGCCAGCAGAGTCAGTGAGCTGCTAAATAGACTTTTTTTAGCAATATTGCAAATTGACGGGTTGCAGGCTCATGAGTCATGACAGCTATGACATGACAGAGTCAGCTTTATGAAATGTTTCCATTTTATAAGCACGTGTGAGAAATAGGTAGTTTTCATTGAAAAATGAATGATATTTCAGATCGACTCTTGCATGCAATGGTACAACTCCTTTATGATAGTGCCATCACTATAAACTAAACAACAGTTTTTGTTTTGAGCTTACAATTTTTAGTATTTTTATCTACTATGGAGATAAAAATACTCCATAGGGGGTAGGGGGTGATGCATTTCGTTTTTTGGGACAAGGCCCTTTTCACTCAGTTGGCTTCTGTCTAAGACTGTTTGGTCTGTTCTGTGGGGATCATGTCTGGGCCACCTTCCAAACGCAAGAGGCTGTGCAAAGACAATATTGAGAAGAAAAGGCCTTCGCTTCCAAGTCAGATGTTACGATGTGGCTTTAAAGGCTGCTCATTTCAAATGCAATTCCAATTGAGAAGTGTGAGCCGTGAGGTAGGGTAAGGTGTTGTTATCCTTGATACTTGGTACCGTTGGACTCGTATTAAGTTTTAACGATCATAATTACTGAAATAACGGACTAAATATGCATAAAAGCCCTTGCAATCCTTATGTCTTAAATGCGTTTAAAGCTCATACAAACTGCAAGAGTGCATCTCCTTTCCGGACGGAAATCCGTATAATCTGTTTAAAAGCAGCTCACACAGGTGCGTGCTGTTTCGCTAATGCCCTGCTGGGTTTCGGTAAACACCGCTCTCTGCTCGGACCAAGTGGCGCACTTCTCTTTACAGAGAGAAGCTGTGCACGAACCGACGCAAGATGCAAGTAATAATTGGCGAAATATCGATACAATTTGAGGAGCAATATTAAGCACACTGATTTGATACTACTGTCTCTTGCACCATGTTGCCCTTGCACCGCCAAACGGCCTGATATTCACATGCAACAAGTTAACTGCGAATGAAGCCTACCTACCCGTTATTCTTAATTCACTTACGCTTACCCGTAATCGAGTTGGTAGCAGTTCGGAAATTTTCTTGAAAGGGAAACAGTTCCCAATCTCCATCCGGTTGAGATATGTGTCTTAGACTGTTACCTTTATGCTATATTCGTCCGATTTTTCGTGTTAAAACACGCTAAATTTCCCAGCAATCTCTGGAAATAAGATAAAATGTCACTTCTAACATCATACATTGGCTACGTTTTTGAGGTAAGGGAATCCAGATCTATCTGCCCTCGTGGTGACTTCTGTAACTTTGTCGCCACAAGAGGGAACTCAAAATTGACCGTCATATATACAAATGGTTTTTACTCTTAGCCCCGTTCATATCTCACGACTAATTTTGATTCCCTCTTGTGATGACAAAATTACAGTCACCACGAGGGGGAACCCGGAACACCCAGTCTCTTGGAAACGTAACCAGTGAAACGACAAGAAAGTTTCATATTTATGAATGTTTGTATACTTCTCAACGCTCTGCTTCATCGAGCAATATGGGAAGAAATAGTAAGAAATCGTCACATCGAAAACTGCCCTAATCACCATACCCACTAGACTAACCAGAATCGTAACAAAATCAGTTGACTGCACTTACGAGATCGTTCGATGTCACCCGATTTATCCCGATATCTCATGTTCCCATGTTGCTTAGTAGGTATATGTGGGTACTAGTTCGCAGAGTTTCAAATTCAGATAACCTTCTTAGCTGCTCTTTGCACTTCTTGGGTGAGTTTTCTTATTAATATTTTTGGGTTGCCCGCAGGCGACTCCAGGAACGTTTTCTTTGGGGTGCATGTATACACACACATTGTGTTTTGTAGCACAAAATGTTATTTTGCATTGGACTATCTTGTGTTACAGCAACAGCATGAACCACAGTTGTATTTTATGGCATATGCGGTGTCAAGGGTGGAACACAAACTCATGGTCTAATCTAACAGGTTGATCCAGGAATGAGATTTGGGGAAGTGATGAAACAACGACGTGTTACTACATCACACAATATATAAGATATACGATTTTATATAAAATTATAAGATATGTGATTTGATAAACTTGGAACATAGTGACCTATTTTTATCAATACCTTGCACACGCTCCATATTGTTAAAAAATGAGATTCTTAAGGCGACTCTACGGACGAATTTTGTTTGGGGGATGTGTTTGACTCCGTTCATACGCAGTGTTTGTAGTGGCCATGAACGCTAGTATGGAGTGTGCAATCGCATGCATATTGTATAATCATAAATCATCTACAAGGATCACAATTCACAAGTGTTTTTTTTTGGGGGGGGCGCAGGTGGTCCTTCAGGGATGCAGAAAACAATGCAACACCTATCTAGCATGACGAATTTCCATTTCCTCTCCACTTTCGCGCCTGACAAGGCAACATCACTACATAAGTAAATAAACTGTCCTTTACTTTCGCATGCACTGACATAAATATAATTGACAAGTATCTAAAACAGATATCAAGGCGATACAACTATTTTTATGACATCTTAATAACCCTACTTTTGAATTGCCTGAAACTACAATGGGTAAATTTATCTTAATTAAAACACGTATTACAATCAATATGTGCAAGTCATGGGGTTCAGGAGATATGAAACAGTGAACTTTGATGATGTATAGAGCGCTACAATTATCGTTACGTTCAGCCATGTACGGGAATTGAGTATAGTTGTAATCAGCGACACATCTACCATGCGCTGTGCCTAATGCGGCGTCTTCTGACGAACTCGAAATCCCTTTCCCTGGTACGGAGATTGGTGCGAAGGCGTGACGTGCAACATACTCAAATGCGACAGGATAGCGATGTGAGCCTACCACTACCAGTCATGAAGACTGAGTGGTGAGTGCAGATGCCAAGTCTTCTACACAATGGTTGATGCGTTTAACCGCCTCCCATGCTGGGTCACCGTGAGCCGCATCGCGGGCTGAAAGGGAGTGGGTCTACTGACATTGGTGATTTGGAGTTATTGACACTAGGTTATAAAGCCGAATTTTCTGAATCTAACTACGTACTGCATTTGTCCAGATTCACTCTAGTCGCAGAGATATTTGGATTACCCCAGAGAGC
>JARBER010139363.1:0-10928 GCA_030265075.1 Balanus glandula
CCGCGCGGCCGCCGGTCCGCCCCCCCCCCCCTCACTCTCCCCCACCCCCCTCCGACGCGTCAACGCTTCTCCCCGCGCAGCTAGACTGTGATTAGTCGATCTAAACGGTCGGTCCATCAGTGACTGGCTCCGAGACTGTGGCTACCAAAACTGACAACCGGTTTCAAACCGGTATTGAGTAATCTTGGTTCCAAATACCCCTGGCATTTTCGGTGTATGAGAGTCAATAATTCACTTAAAGCCAAGTATTAGACTGCCGTTCGCGTCTCATCATGTCTCACCGGCGAAAAGCGTGCCCTTGGCTTATGGTGAGTAGCAATGGCTGCCGAGGCTGCGGTCCCGAAGCTTCTACTGGGTGAATTCTTGGCCATTTTACGCCAGTGGTTGAACTGGCTGGTTTGGTGGAAAGGGAGAACGAGATTCTGATATTTTTTCATCGTGGTTGAAAAACTGGCATTGCGATTGTTGTCGTATTTTGTGTCTACTCTAAACACGCACCGTTTCAAGAAAGACAAATATACTGCTTGGCCAGAGGTAAAAACTTGCGATTTTGTGATGTGATCTTAGACACAACTCCCTCGTGGAAGAGGTACAAATGAGACACAAATGCCGAGTAGTAGATTTGTCTGACTTGCAACGGTGCGAGTTAATACTGAACGCAAAACAGCACGAAAATCACAATCGCCAATTTTTCAATCACAATAAAAAAGCATACGAAACTGTTCTCTTGTTTTAGCTGAACCGACTCGTTCAACCAAGTGCTACCACTAGTGTTAGAACATGTCCCGTGGGGAGGTGCCGCGGCCGCTGCGCCCGCGGTGCCAGGAAAGACACCATCTGTATCCCGTTATTTGTATTACAGTGTTCCCGGCCCGGGCTGAGCGGTTGCGGCCGGCCGCCATGTTGGGGTGTTGGTTAGGCTCACTCGCGCCGGCTGAGGGAAGGCGTGTGTTATGAATGAGCGATTCAGAGACGGTGTGGTGTGGTGACCTATTATGCTTACGATACGAGACACAACAAATATCAACCATTTCCAACAAATAAAGAACAAATGTCTGCATCATTCATGCATAAGCAATGTTGTAACTGTTTGCGATCAGTGTTGTTATTTTCTTTCTTGAGATTATCATGCAATATGACCTATGTCGTCACTTCATGTATCATGACTCTGGTAAGAAGGCCATCGGAAATATGGAAACGGTAACGTCTTAAATCAGTGCCAACAACCGTGAGACACATTAAAGTCAAGAAAATGTGTCGTGAGACACAGTCACATTTTATTCCTCTGTACTAGGCATTGTGACTCGTTTTTTAACTCTTCGACGAGGGATTTGTGTCTCAGGTCACATCACAATATCGCAAGTTTTCTTTTACTTCTGGATTCAGCGCAGTAACCAGTGCTGGCCGGCCGCTCTAGAATCTTCCGGTCGGTCGTTCTATCTACGAGACCTAGTTAGTTCTGCACTGACTCTGTGTAGGACCGGCCACCTGTCACAGGGAGCGGCCGAGCAGATATCATGCTGTCCAGTATCCAAAATGACCAAAGCAAACTGTAACTTTGTATCATCCTTGTGATCAAAAGTCAGTAGGTATAACTGAAAATATGAACAAACTACAGGCCACTGGGCGATCATTAAATAATGAAATAAAGTAAGCGACTGCCACAGATAAAATTTATAGATAATACAATAATAAACAAATATGAATACAATGTCTGAGGTGGGACATTAATTAGCATACCAACCCAGCTTATTTCCGGTTCAGAGTTCCTTTACAATGGGAGCGCGAAGTGTCCACCATCCTCCGTGCAGAAAAGCTCGACTTGGCGTGGGGTTTCGTGTATCTTTCGGCTCAGCTGGTCCTCGTCTGTTGCGAGCAAGGTTTTCAATAATTCCTTCAGCTGCTTCAGGATCCTGGGTCTGGGGCCTGCGACTGACGGCATCCTCCACAGCTTGAAGCCATAAGCTGAAGTCAAGGCAGGGCAGATCTGGACTAATGAGTGATGGGCAATACAGCTGAATCCTCCGAAGATCAGCCGATCCCCGAACTCCGACCTCAGGAACTGCGTCACTCAGGGCGTGACTAGTAAAAACGTGCAATGCTGCTGAAATCAGCCCTCTCTTTGCGTTGACTGGACACCAGCATAAACAAAAAACACTGTATTCAGCAGGATTGAGTGCATTTTAAGTTACACCCTCAGTGCTGCAGTTCCTGAGGCCAAAGTTCAGCGATCGGTTGATCTCCCGCAGAAATCAGCGTCATTAACCAATGAACACCATGCATTCCGATCTGTTAAGATCAACTTCAGCTTCTGGTCTCATGCTGTGGATGATGTCGTTAGTCGCAGGCCTCATACCCTGAAGCAGCTGGAGGAAATTATGGAAAATTCTGCTCGCAACATGGACTGGGACTATCTGAGGCGGAAGGTGCATAAATAACACACGACGTCGAGCACTGTGTCGTGTGCCGGCAGAGTAAACTCTGGCTTGTGTCGGCAGTGTAAACTGTGTCGTGTGCCGGCAGTGTAAACTGTGGCTTGTGTCGGCAGTGTAAACTGTGTCGTGTGCCGGCAGTGTAAACTGTGGCTTGTGTCGGCAGAGTAGAAGACTTCATGGTAGAGCCATGCACAAAAACACAGCTCACGCCTCTGTCAGTCTTTGAACCATTCGTGAATACATGCTGAGGGGTATTATGCTAGGCTATGAGTTGGAGAACATTATAACTCAATTCAGCTGCTGTGAAGTCTTCTTTTTACGGCCGAGAGTATTTGAGAGTGAGACGAGAGTGTCACGTATGATAGTGAGACCAACGCAGTAGCCTGTTGGCGTGACCTTAACACATGTCATCCAGTTTTACAAGATATCTTAGTACTTTAAACCAACCTATACCGAGCTGAAAAACATGTGGTCTTGTGTTGGATGTCCAGCCATGTTGGTATCTCTGGGAATGAGCGGGCAGACGAGGCTGCCAAACGTGCCACGCGAGCAGACTGCATTCGCTCTCTGCCGCTGCCTGTCAGGGACTTCGTTGCTGCTTGTACGGTCCACGTGAAGTCGAAGTGGCAGGAAGAATGGGAGAGCTTCGGCTCTGCCAAACCGAAGTCCCTTAAGCGCGCTTCGCGCCCTTGTCATCCTCTTCGAGGACTTTCAGGTGAAAAGTATAATTGTGCCGCTTTCGCATAGGACACATTTTACTACACACTGGCACTCGCTCTTTGGAGACCACGGCCCGCGTTGCCACCGCTGTGGAGAGACCCTTTTTGTGACACATGTGTTAGTTTCGTGTCGAAATCTGGCTTCAGGACGAGTCAGATTTATTTGGCACTAGAACCTGCATGCCCAGAGCTGCTTAACAATGACTCAAACTTCATCCCTGAAGTGTTTTTTTCTTTCGCTTATCTATTTCTGTGTTGTTTTCTCGCCGGCATCATCACTTACATTTCAATGACGGGTTCATAGACAATGGTCGTCTGTCTGGAGAGGCTAATTAATTTAGAAGTTATGGGTGCAATATAACTCAATTGTTGCAGCGCCCAAAAGCCCAAATCATCATCACTATCACCACCACCATCAGCATCATCATCATCAAAAGCAGTTTGGTTGTTCGCGCAGTAATCTAACATGGACCTCCGTCTGGGAGTGAATTCTGGACATGTTAGTATTATATGTTAAATAGTTCGGTTCTGCGCTTGTCGTTTTTTGCAGTGATGGGAAACCTTATGTTACTTTACTTATTCCGTTAGTGACGGAGTAGCGAACTACAAGAACGTTACTCTGTTACTTTTAGATACGGATTTGATAAGATCGGATCAGATCAGATCTGATACCATCGGACCCGAACCAGGCGGAAAAATAGAATCTCATGACACTTATTGTCAAAATGGCGAATTCATAAAGTAACGGAGTGATGGTCTTGTTAGTACGTTACTCCGTAACAAACAGAGCTATAAAAAAGCGGAAGTTTGTCCACAACTGGTTATTTCTGGTCATGGCTTCAGGCTCTTCGGTAACATGAACTGATATTCCAACACTTTATTTTTAACGTAAAATTATATTCATTTAACTTGCATTACATTCAACACTCCTTGCCCACTCTAACCTCGGTAGCCCGCCCTAATGCAAATATGATGTGTCAAACAGTTTCCATGTTCTGATTTTTGGAGGCATTGCAATTTGAAAAAGTCCCATATATATATATGGAATTACTTGTGCTCCATCCATCTCGTGCTAGTCGGGCCGCAGTAGACCAGCTCGGACAAGGGGCCAAGGAGTTAAAGGTATATTGCCACCTCGCAGGTCGATATGGAGTTTTTGGTATGAATAGATAAATCAAGCGTGTTCGATTTCTTCTGCAAAGTTTGGTAATCCAAACTGCTCGCATTAGATCACAATATACATTAGAACAGCTTAAATAGGTATGGAAGATTTTTGTACAATTTGAATCGCCCGTGCAGTATCTGGAATCGCTACCTTGTGGGCTACAATTTGATTTGGAATATTGCAAGCCCAGGGTAATCATTCTGACAATGGCCTTTAAAATAAAATGCAAAGGGGAATATATATATATATATATATTGTTAACATTTATTGTCGCTTTCAAAAGATAAATTATCTTTCTGACACCAAAACAGTGATCTTCGGCTTTGGGCGTCGGAGATGTGTACCAATGACATTTAACACACACAACACGTCAGAAGCCATAACAGAGATCGTGATGTGGCGAAAACACAGTTGTGCCACATTCACAGCCATTGGATGAGGGCGGACATCATGAATTTAGTGCTATTCACATCTTGGTACATATGATTTGGAGTCGGAAGTAAATACAAAAAATAAAAACGGGATTTCAATGCACTGCTTTTGGTGACGCAGGAGCATGAGTAAACACAATCATTAATTCCCAAAAATCACATAAGCCACTTTTTAGCAATTTTTCTCAGGTGACAATATCCCTTTAAGGCGGCCACACACTAGGCGATTCGGCGCCCGGGTTCCTGCGATATCACCGCGACATTTCACAGAAAAGCTGAGTCGGACCAGCTTTTTGTACTGCTGTCGGCAGAATGTCGCGGCGACATCGCGGGAATCCGCTCGCCAAATCACCTAGTGTGCGGCCGCCTTAACGGGCTTTTTATTACTGTCTAATGTCTATTAGTCACCGGTTAGCTGTCGAAAATAACGCATTTATGATGATTATTGCGGCGTGCGGCTTATCTACTTTATCTCAACACATTCTCATCAACATGATTTCAGCACATATTCCTTTCCTTCCAGCTCTTTAGCATGCATTTGAATTGATGGCGGACAGGCGGAGAGGTGACATGCCTATGGTGGAGAGGTGACAATGGCTGAAAGGTGACATGCCTATCAATCTTATGAATCATGGGACAGTCATGGAACAGTAATGGGCGTCTGAGTATCAAGGGAATTCTCAAGCTCTCAGTAATTTAGATCATCATGCTAATGTCACCCCTGATTCAAACTGTGACCGATAGTTATAAATACATATTATTCTGTTAAAACGATTGGAGCCATGTTTGTCTATGGCGTCTACAATCTGCATAAGTAAGAACATTACATTGCTCTTTGCTGCTATTGTCGGGCCAGTGCCTGTTCTCGTGACTATCACCACTTCAGGGAGACCAGCAGCGGTGCGGTATGTTTTCTCCCGTTACGGCTGGGCCACATTCTTGTGACAAATGTCAGACGTCCTCTGGGTATAGCTCAGATGCGCCGCGGGTGTGTTTTTTGCACGTGCCACACATCCCTCACACAAAATCATCTATTCGGTCTCTGCCAGGGTAAAATGGTGCCTGGAGTCCACGCGCTGTTCTGTCTTGGTCGTCGGAAACGATGCCACCCGTCGATTACCTTATAGCGCTGTCACGTGCCGAGCAGCGGAACTGACAGCACTTCACGCGACAGGATCGATGGTGCTGGCTCATAAACGAGCTAATATACCAGTGCTGAGTGACTATTAACGACTAGCGTCGATTAAAGACGGGCGCCGAACAGTCCTTAATAATGTATCATCCGTAGCATGATTCGTCTGAATTGGTTTCAGGATTACATAAAGTGAGCGTAAAATACTAACAATTCCAGCCTCGTGCATCAATTACGGCATCAGAGTGTGAGTGCATTATAATGCTAATGGATTATAGAAGTCGTTTTAGATGGTCTGGCTCCGACTCTCTGTTCCCGTTACTGCGATGAATTCGCACGGGAAATACGACCCTGATTAGTTTCCGCCTCAATCGTTTCCGCTGAGTGAAGGCCACCAGTCGACTGAGGCAGCAATCAGCAGTTAAACAACAGTCAATACGATGGCTTAACGATCTCGCACTCCTGACAACAATGCTACTGCACCGAGTGAGACCAAAGATCAGAGTAAACATAACACTTGCCGACGGTACTTCGCCACGGCTGCGAGGAAATACTGCACCTCCAATCGACGCGCCCACAGTGCGGGCTTTAATGACCCAGTATCCGCAGCTCTGGCGGGGCCCGTCGGCACCAATTGCCGCTGACGCTCCGCACGGCCTGTCGGGGAGCAAAGCCAGTCGGCGCCGGCGGCCGGCAGGGTGTGACCAGCGGAGGCGGCTCTGGTCGGGCGTCGCGGTCACCAGGTGGCACCACCGCCTACCGACGGACGCCGACAGCCAGTCGGACGTGGCCCCCGTGCTGAGCGGACCGAGCGCTACCCAGCATCCCCGGCGGCGGCGCACCGGCGCCCGCTGTGCCTGGCGGCCAAACAACGACCGCCGGCTGTACTCGCCAGAGTCCGTCGGCAGCGCCAGCCAGTCTGTGTGCTGCGCACGCTCAAGTCTGTGGGCTGCCCCGTCAGTGGTTTTGGCTGCCCCGTCAGTGATTTAGGGCTGTGCTGTCCAGTGCCCCGGTATCGGAGGCCGTGGCGCCCAGTTTTTAGTGACCGAGTGCCGCCGCCATGGACTCCGTGCCGTCACTGACGTTCACTCCTGCAGGCGAGGAGGAGAGGACGCCTTCGCCGCACGCGCCGCAACGCAAGGCGTCGCACGACCGGCGCGGCTCTCAGAACCTGCTGCAGTCGGCCGGCATCGGCATCGAGAAGCGACGCCGCTCTAGCGCCGGCAACTACAGGATCGAGAACAACCAGGTGGGTAGAGATCCGCGCTTCTCAGCACGGGGCGGCGCCACAGCGAAGCAGAGGCTAAAGGCGGCTGCTCACTATTGGCTATTAGGCGCGCGGAGTCGGCGATGCCACTGCGATTTTCCGTACATCAACGGTGATTTTCCGTTGGATATTATCGCGGATCCGCAGAAAATCGCAGTTAGATCGCCGATTCCGCGTGCCGAATGGCCATAGTGTGCAGCCACTGTAAAGCGAAACTGACAGGCCCTGGACAGTGGGCAACTGAGGAGATATGTGTATCCGTTGCACAGTGTGTCTTGCAGACAGTTCCATTGCTATGGTCACTGACAAGCTATTCAAGTTTTACTTTATGCGCATAAAAACACACACAGAGCTGTTCATGAGCCGGTTTTCTGTTTACCGGCTTGATTGGATTACTGTACAAATTGTTTTCACTTGGAAATGACTTAACACTGTAAATATTTAGGCGGACTAGATATATTGCGGACTTTTTTCTTTAAAGAAAGGCACTTTCTAAAAATAGTTACATGTCAATAAAAACGCAAATATTTAGTTCATTAATGTGTGCTGTTGAACGTTTTTTTCAAGCTATTCCCAGACTATCGAGGGCCTTGATCCAAAATTTCACTATGGTCATGAAGTCAGAGTCAAATTAAAACATGATTGATCTTTATCCCAAAAAAAATAATGTCAGGTATTCAGGCCACACCTACTCATCGTTCGACCAGTCATCTTTAATTTTACCTCAATTTGTGCGTAGTAAAACTCATATCGCACTACATAGCAACATTATATCAGTACCTATATTATATATCAAATCATATCGTATCTATACTGTCAAGATACTGTTCCGCACAACAGCGCTGCGGTGCGGTGCAGTATAACGCATCACAATGGACAGTTCAGCGGTATACAGTGGGTAAACACCGTCCATAGGGGCACGGTCAATATCCTGCAGTGCCTAGGTGGAGAGCAGTGGTGGGCAAAACTCCGTTACTCCGTTACTTTTAGTCCGTTACTTTGATAAAAAGTAGGTGCTAAAAACCTAAGCGAAGGTTCAAAGGCCAAGGTATGTGCAAGGCGAGGTCATTCGAATAATCCTATAAATTTGTTAGCGACTGAGAAAAATTAACCAAGTTATGAACCTCTAAAATAACTTGCGTTTTACGGTCCGTTTTCGTAAAACAAATGTAACGAGTTTGTGAGGCTTCATTATTCAACAAAATAACTTTAAATGGCCTGAAAGTGACTTTAAGTGTTTACAACTGACCTTTTAACCTGCACTTACCATGATATCACTTTTTTTTTATAAAAAAAACGGACTAAAAGTAACAGAGCAACGGAACTTTGTCCAACGTTGCATGGTGGAGAGCGTACTAAACCACAGTCGGTCGACTAAAGACTTGTCAGTACAGCGCTGTCGGTGTGACATGACATCTGTTATGATACCATTGACACAGTGACAGAACGACGACGATGAAATGTAGCCAATTGACGTGAGTCTGCTTCATTTGTTCATTATATAGCACAAGCGCATTGCCGTATTAATACATATTTGTATGCACAAAGTTATGATATCATTGAACCTCATTACCCAGATTAACGGGAGTCGTGGTCCTAGGACAAAATGCACACAGAAATAGCAGAAGCAGCAACTCCGTACAATAGGATGAAAACTGGGTAATACATTCATGCTTTTCTATATACTGATGTGCTACTGACATTAATCAACACGACTATCGGCATACTGATTGATGTCAGATTAAAGCGCAATGGTAACTTTTCGAATCAGGCACCATAAAGTTAAACAATTGTATGCTACAAATTCAAAGCAAGGGCATAATTGTCAATACCACTAGTGCTAACCTTTCCGCTCCGCTGGTCGATTACAGGTTACGTGGTTGTACCCGACATAATATATCCGATATACTCGTCAAAAGCAACGGTGCCTGATATGACACCCGTGCGACCCGAGGTATCCCTGTTGAAGACGTAATAAACACGTTATAACCTGTACACACCTGTTACAGCCGTTGCACGGTCTATCACACCCGTTATACACCCGATATACCCGTAAAAACTTCACCCTGGCTTTGTGTATATGGTCATTGAAACATAGTCGTACGGTTTTTTTATTTTTTATTTTAATGATCTTCGTTTTGCAGTAATGCCGTGGTTGTGATGTATCATTGAATGTGGCACTGTAGTATTCGTTATCAGATCTAATTAGCTTTCCACTGTATTGAAGCGATTTAAAAAGTATCCATAAACTCGTTTTACGGAAAAAAAATTTACTTGACATCTTATTATACCATCTTACTTCTTTTGACGTTAGTTATATGTATAATAAAACTTTGTCGAAAACTGCACTGCTCAAAACTGTCCAAAACTATTTCAGCAAGCATTTAGCTAGGCAATAGAATACCAGCCAGAATATCTAGTATCGAGGTATGAAGCAAGGCCATATAAGAAGGCCGTATAAGAGTATGAAGTACCTAATCTTCGATTGTTTGAAATTGCATCTGATAACATACGCTCATTTCAATGTTGCTCCAAGCTTTTGAAGTTTTGTGCAAAATTAAATTGACAGAAAGAAACAACGAGTGGCCTTAAATAGTAATTGAGATAGGAGCAATGTAGATTGTAGCAATGTAGATTCGATCGTCAGCAAAGCCAATCGAACACCAGGTCTGCCCATTCGGACATTCCAGTCGGCCTTCCCCCTGGTGTAAGTCGGACAAGCAGGAGGCTCTGGCTACTTATATCGCCAACGTTCGGTCTATCGTTTAATACTGTTCTGTCATATGGAGTGGTGCAGACAGATGCCATCTCGTTCGCGTGGAGAGAGTTCAGGATAAATGTTGATGTGGCTTGCTCGTCATACGACCGGACGTTCGATGTACTGTTTCTTGCATACTGTGATCTGCTATATCAGCATGAAATGTGTCACATTTAGGAGCTCGGCATGCGCAGTGAGGTTCTGTCTTTGTGCAAGCTGTTCAATCTCATCACACGTGCTGAAATGTGATGTGTGTGAAGTGTGCTCCATGTGCCAAAAAGACAAACTAGAACCGGAACAAGATCACTTTTCGATGTGCTGTTCGCCAGAGTGAACACTTTAACGTCCGGATTGCTTGTGAGCATTCCTCGAACCGTCAATGATGTTCTAGTTTTTTTCTCCCCAAATTCCGACAACCTTTACGACAGACTTAGGACAGATGAAGCGGCTTTGGCTGAAGCTGAAGATTCAGGCGTATGTGGCAACTTCGTACCTCAACTATGTGATGCATGTATTGTGCAGCGTGCGCTGTGCAGTGTACAGCACGGATGTATGCTTGCTCTTTTTGGGAGTTTATGTGTAACTGATTAGTTGTATTGACTTCACCTGTTATAGGCACATCCTTGTTGGTGATTAAATACAAATACATGTATAAATAGATGCAATAATTTTGCAATTAAATATTACATTTGAACTATGAACATGAAACGATGCGGAACTCACCGAGCCACTTTTTAAACAATGAGCAGCCCGTTTATTTGTTTTATGTGGAATTCATGGTATTCATATTTGAACGAAAAATAATACAATTTCTGAAATCCTGAACCCTGCGAAATTTAAATTTAAGTCCTTGAAAACCACAAGCCATCATCATTTGCATACTCTTGTATCTCGCTTGGTATAGAAAAAAAAGAGAAAAAATATAAAAAAATGGATAGGCATGAGCGTATGATAGCCGAAATGATTGCTTTTCCTGTCAAACTATTCCAATTACCGTGGTATATACATACATACATACATA
>JARBER010139474.1:0-10927 GCA_030265075.1 Balanus glandula
TATATCAGCATATATATTACCTTTTCATTCCCTGGGAACGAGCTTTTTTGGATCGAAGTTATCCATTAGTTTTGTGAAACGTAGTGGCTTTTTTCAGAGCAACACACATCGTAGTGATGGCAGCACACAAGCGCACTTTGTAGTCATAGTAACACACAAAAATACCTCGCAGTCATGCAAAGACACAAACGTACCTCGTAGTCCTCAGCGCTGTTCGGATGGACACTGGCGGTCTCTAAGAGCGCTATTAGCGATTTTGGTCTCCATGACAACCAGGTGTGAGCGAAAGAAAATGCATGAAATAATAACGTCACGAAATACACCTCGAAGCCTGCGGAAAGGCTATTCCTGCTAGTGGAAAATCTCAAAAGTGTGGATAGCGCTAGTGGATGAAAGTGCTAGCGCATGAAGTAAATAAAACTGAAATGTAAGGAGAAACAAATGTGATATTGAAAAAACTAAATCTACTGTAATATGCCTGAGGAAGTAAGGTGTTTCCGTGACATAGTTTTGACATCAGTTAACGAAAAGCGCTCATAGCATGTGCCGAACAGGGCTCTGGCAACACACAAACGAACCTCGCAGTCATGGCACCACAGTCACAACAGAGTACCTCGTAACCATGACAACACACGGGCGTGCCTCGTAACTATGACAACACACCTGCGTGCCTCGCAACCATGACAACCACCAGCGTACCTCGCAGACACGCCAAGACACAAACATACCTCGTAATCCTGGCAGCTGCCGTCCTCCTGGTCATTATCAATGCAGATGAAGCCCTTCTCAGAGTCGCAGTTGATGCGACGTCCGTTAATAGTGTCGTCTCCAGCTGAGAACCAGGGTTGCTGGGTCCCAGCGACGCGACACTCCACTCGCTTGGGCGTGTTGCAAACGATACTTTCATTGGCGAGGATCTGCGTCACGAGACCCGGCTGGCCGTTCGACACGTCGTAGCCGATGGTCTCGAAGTCGCCGCCGTCCGTGCTGTCCTGATCAGCGTTGATCCAGTCGGTCCAGAAGAAACAGTTACACGGACGGCTGGGCCGTGTCGGCGGCCAGTCCACTGCCGAACGCACTCACAGCGTTAATGGCTGCAGCTGCCGGTGTGGAACATCGACAGCCCCAGCGGCTCTCTGAGCGCTGGGACACTGTCTACAACACACTCGAGCTACCTATCTCTTTGACGGCGGGTACTCTTCCGAGCTTTTATCATGATACAAAATTTTGACCTAGTTATAGTAGTTGTTCGAAATTATTCTTTATGCTAAGTTTAGAACTTAACATGACTTTGGTGTTTTGAAACTTACATCTATTCATGATTTAAATAATTGCAGTTTTCACGATTGAGTTTAACGGTGTCAAGAACACATTGGTAAGGACATAATTTGTGATGTTTTCGTTTTAAGCTTCATTACAAAGTCCTAAAGCTTTTTTTACGAAACAACACAACTTAAAATCCTTAAAACATATCGATTAAATCCTAAAAAAAAAATCCACGAGATTCAGTCAAATATTGTGTAAGATATCGTCACTGCAGCTCCAGCCCCTATCGAGTAGCGGTCCTCCAAATATCAGGGCGTTATAACTATGAATACACCCCAGCATTCTGATGTTAGCAGACTAATAACAGAGTTGATGCGCTGCAGACTCCGCCGAGTCTATCGGCCGGCAGTGGGGACCACCGGTCCAACCGGTGCGACGCCTCCTCTGCGCGGCATACACTCAGCTGTCGTCTTGCCTAGCTTAGGAGATCCAGAGCCAGTGAATATCAGCTGTACACCGACTGGTGCAGTATTAGGTGGGTGAGCAAATAATAACAGTTTTGTTTCCACACTTTGTGCCATCAGCTGCTGCCGATCTTACGTACCCGGAATGACCGGTTTGATGTCACGCATCGGTGGACGTTCTTGGGCTTCACCTGCATAAACAAATATCATGCATGTTATAATCAAGATTACTTTACTAATAAGGTTTACCCATTAGGGAGAAACGGGAGCCAGCGTGACGACACACAGCGGTTGGCAGCAATAACTTTTAATATGGCAGCATATGCTTTATAAAGCGATCGCCGTCCCTTTCCCTTCGTCTTACAGTCATGACTTAAACCTCTCAAAATTGATATTTATACGCGTATTGACAGCAAATTAGATGTATTTCACCAAACAATAAGAATAGCCGAATCCGAAGAATAACTGAGTTTTGTTTTATGTGTTAAACTTATGTCGTTATTCTTTGGTAAAGTTCGTGATTTTAACACACGATCGAATGGGGTAAAGGAAATCTGCCCCCAGGGTGACGTCGCGATGAAGGGATCCTGGGATTGGTGGACGGGGGCTGTGTCTGTGTGCCCGATCGGTGAGCGCTGGCTAGCTTCGCCACCGCCCGCTTTGGCAGTGTTCGATGTTGATTAAATGACTTTGGTAATCAGTGTTTGAATAATTATCACTTGCTAGTGCTGCCTTCTGTCATCTGTGCAGTATCGGTGATCAGCATTCGCAGCATTTCTTCATTTATCCTGATCTGGTCCACGTGTTATGTCCATGTGTAGATTTTACATGAAAAATATAAATGTGCGCAGAAAAAAAACAAAAAAACTTACTATCAGAGATGGATAATCGCGGCTTTAACGAGGTGACGCGTCGTGCCAAAACAAAAAACGATGAGCACTGAGCAGTGAAAGTTTTGTCTATATTGGGCCCAAAAAGGGTCAACCAGAGAAAAAAGTAAAACAAACACGTTTTTCTGAAGGAAGGAAGCAGAGCACCACTCAGTACTTTTTAAGGATAGCGACTCGACTTCTCATCAGTCGTGGCCACCGGATTCTCTGATCACAAGCTCTTCCTTATAAGGAAGTTTTCTTATAGAATTATTTAATTACCCATCTTAGAATTAATAAATTATTAATTACCCATCCCCTTTCCGGGGCAGACCACGTGCTTGTGGCTGACCCCCCCCCCCCCTCCCCCGTCAGGCTGAGCCCCCCTGAAGCCCCATAGCCGACGGGTTGGGTCTTGATATCTAACACTGTTTTCACTTAACTAGGTAGGACCCCCTCTCCCCTTCATCGGTTAATTTCCCTCCCCCTCCTCACCCCTCCCCTCCCTTCTCATCCCCATCCCCTTTTCACCAGACCGCGGCAATTTTTGACCGTGTGCCGGTGGCGAGACGGGCTCTGACCTGTACCAGTACCATGTGTTGCCATTATTTACGGTTCCTGAAGGTGCCCCCCGGACCATACATTATTTAGTACCATGTGTACCATGTGTACCATGTGTACCATGTGTTGCTGTCCAACGTAACTTCCCATGTCCAGCCCCCTAAGTACATACTACACTCAGGCCGTGGTAAAATTCCTGAGGTTGAATCCGGGATGCGTTCTTTTCGTAAGAAAAATATATTTGACATTACGATGTCAATAGACCCACTCCCTTTAAGGTCATCACTTTTTCATCCATTTCTATGGACACACTGAAGATAAAGAATTTAAATGGACGCCATTGTGTTCGTCTCGTCAAGACGCGTCGCCCAATATGCAGCATGACTTACTTGGGTCACCACTTGACCTTGACCTGAGGTCAAATTTTAAGTTGACCTTAAAAGGTCGACATCTGTATCATTTGAAGCGTCTTGATGAGACAAATAAGATGACGCAAAGGTGTTTTCCGTTCGCTTTATAAGTTATAAGCAAAATACGTTTTTCCCAAGAAATGGCATTTTTTTACTTTTGTGACATGTGGAGCCCAAACTGTGACCACTGTTGACCCGAGGTCAAACCTTAATGCATGTTGCGGACTCTAATTTTCAATAGCTATCGATTTTCTTCTAGCTAGCACAGTTTCCGAGCTATATTGGAATTACTGGACCGATGTCATACAATTGAAAATGTAACCTTTGACTTCTGGTGACCACAATTTTGACCTTAGCGATTTGTTTTGGGAAAAAGTTTCAATACGAGTTCGTCCGAGCTTTCCAAGTGTCCTTGGTTTTAGTCTGCGTGCTACAGAGACTGAGCTAGTGTACACACACACACAAACACACACACGGCACGAGGAATGTTGCGCCGAGCACCGTCACGGCGCGGGCTAAACAGTACTGTAGGTGAAAAAAACGTATGTATCAACTTTGTGATACATTATGTGCATTATATGTGTTTTTATCTCGTTGACTTCGCCTGTCAGTGGAGTTTGACTCTGTTGCGATTAAAGGAAATAAACAAATAAACAAATTACAATGCAGTGTCCTAGAATTGCTTTGGAGCCAGGGTGCCGAGTGGGATATTCAGACTGGAAATCGGCAAAAAAGGGAAAACACCACACAAAGCTCCAATAATGTACACGTTTTGCTCGCAACTTAACCTTGATCAATCTTTTGGCTTTTCAATGATTAAAGTCATGAAGAAAAAATCTCTAGAGGTGCAAATTAGTGGAAAATAATCATTCAAGTTTGGAAAAAGGGTGGAATATTATTATTTCCAGTGTGTCGCTTTACACAGAAAATTTCCAGTTCCAGGACACTTACAATGCTTGATCACTTTAAAAACTGATACTGATAAAAGATACATTTGTTGCAAAGCAACGGAGTGACTAGCAACGAAAATACAATTTTGAGTACCGATGCCCACCACTGTTAAGGAACCACACGAGGAGCGACCGTACCATGATCGAAAATCGGTATTTTGCAACCGCTTCCTCTCAGTCATCCTACCCAATTGCCTTTGTTATGATGTGTAATGGTGTCATTGACATTCACAGCTACCCGACGGAGCACGGAGGTTATAAAAACCTGGCAAGGGAGCTGGTGATCATGTTTCCGGGCCTCCGCCGCGAGGAGGAAACCTTCGGAGATGCATGCGTAATTACCTTTCTTTCCGTATTCAACTCCTTTAAATATTCCGTTTCCTATTCACTGTCGTTGCCTCGTCATTGCTTCACTGTCATTAGCGTGCATAGGCAATTACCTTTCTTTCCGTATTCAACTCCTTTAAATATTCCGCTTCCTATTCACTGTCGTTGCGTCGTCATTGCTTCACTGTCATTAGCGTGCAATAGGCAACTAAAGTGTGACGTCAATTATATATCAGCTGACGACTGGGCACACTCAGCTGACGGCGTTGTGTTAAAGGCCATAGGCCGTAAATTCTTGCTCAATTTGAATGATAAAAACGTTGACTTATTTTAAGAGAGAACAACATTTCAGCTGAGAAGGCGCAGTTCTTGTAATTTTTTCCTAGAATTTAGCGTTCTTGGCGCACTAATAAAAACAAGCTTTCAACGCAACGTTCAAATTTGCAGCCGCTACTGCATCTTCAGATGACGTATTGTGACTTATTTCTGTTGATATATTCATATTTAGTTTAAGCTTCTGATTATAACTGCTTAATTCTCGCTTAATTAAATGTAGAGCAAGCAATTCAGTATCTATTTTATGCATCTAGGAATATTATATAACATTCCTAGATGCATAAAGTCATCTTAGAGAGTTTGTGCATCGAGTCTATATTGTATGCAACGGTAAATCTTAGTATCATCTGCAAATATTTTGATGTCACTCAATGCAACATCTGGAAGCTCGTTGATGTAAAGGACGAAGATAACTATGGTAACCGCATGAATAATGGTGATGTCATTGATAACTCCAACACGAATTACAAAGCAGCATTAGCACTAAAATAGCTTTGAAAACTCTTAAAATAATGATAACAAATAGCATTATTCATTTCATGACCTTTCAATGCTAAGTTCAGCTACAATTGGCGAGGAAAACGTCTTATTTTTTCGTCTATGGCCTTTAACACTACGTTGTCAGCTGAGTGTGCCCAGCCGTCAGCTGGTTATATCAAATGACGTCACGGCTTTAGTCGCGTATTGACTTGTCATTCATTAAAGGGACATTGCCACCTTTTTGAAAGTTGTCAAATGTAAGTCGTATTACGCAAAAATATGAAATGAATACTGCTGATCACGAATATCACATTTATTTTTCTAAAAACAATTAAAACTCTTACAAAACGAAGTTGTATTATCTGGTCTGGTGACGTCATAGCAAAAAAAAACTAGGGAAGTTTGTGTAGTGGAAAAACCTCTGTTATCGCTGACAATATTTCTGGCCAAGTCGACTACAATACAAATATGCTAGACAGAGATGACGTCATCAGTACTTAGCCCTAATACCAATACACTAAAGGTTTTACAGCTGTAAAAGTTAAACACGAATATCTTTTGAATTATACCATTTTGGTTGTTTTAACTTATACCATACTTATGTTCAGAGGTCAGCTCGTAAAATTGCTATCTCAACTCAAATACAATGTTAAGGTGGCAATGTTCCTTTAATCATTACTCAGTCAGATAACTTATACCTCATCTCCGACATACTCCTACTTAAAACAAAAGTATACGTCGGAAGTAACTAAATATGAGACTTCAAGTTAGCTTGTAGAAATCTGTTCATTATTCTCAGTCGAATTTATACTAATCGGGATATTGCATGACTCCTGCAGGAGAGGATGCGGCTGAAGCTCCTGCACAAATTCAAAAACAGCCGAAAGCGCCAGGCAGTGGACTCACCAATCCTGCAAGAACAGAGGATGAAGAAAAAGTGCTCGGCAGGGAAGTCAACAGGGATGCCCGGCTACAGCCCTGGGCGAGGGAACGACGACCCCGTCGTTACCACTCGGCTCTTCAACCAGCTTAAGCACGCCATCGGCGCCGAGCACGCTGCCTTGATGGATCGGCTCTTTTCTGAGCGTCGCCGCCTGATCGTGCAGAAAAAGAGGCCACTCTCCGAGATCAAGGAAAAGTTCCCAAAACTCTTCTCTGCAACTGGAGTGAGTAGTCTGTATTTTGTTGGGGATGGAGATGCTTTTTGTGTCTTATTGTATTAATCTTATCTTATATACTAGCTGAGGACCCGACGTTGTCCGGGGAATATGATTTGGGGCTGAAAGTGATTTTTTAGACTCGTTTAATTTTGTACATTACAAGTGATTGTTTAATTTTCTACATTTAAAAGCAAAATTAAACTGAAGGCCACCAAAGAAACCAATCAAAAGCAAATATGAGCTAGACACAAATACGTACTTTTTGATGTCCTAAAGCAATTCAAGCTGGGGTGCTATGCAATTGCCAGGAAGATGTTTTGTTAAAGTAAAAAATAAACCCAACTATCTAAACAAATATATATTTGTTGGGACATGTTTGGAGCTTCAGGAGTTTACCCTAATAGTTTCACATTTTTCAGTTAACTGTAAAACAGCTGGGAAAACAAACAAATTAACAGAATATAAACTGAGCATGGACACATAACAACACTGGATAAAACAATCATTGCTCATGTTAGTGCTAAAATTTGACCAAAAAAAGAAAAGACCATGAAATGAAAATTATGTGACTACCATTATTTAAATGCCTACTTATCTCTGCATTACTATAACAACTACCTTTAAAAAAATTATCCCTACCTAAATGACAATGTTGATAATGGATAACATTACAAATATTTTGAACGTCTGCCGGGACTATTTGCCGCAATCGAATCTATTACTGCCGCACTTTGCAAACTAAATTACTGCACATTGTTGAACTAAAACCACTGACAAAATAAATCATTTATCATTTTTTGAAGGATATTGATGTTAGCAGGCTGAAAAAGGATATGTACAGTAACAAAATAGCGATGATTTTAAATCTGCCATTAGTTTTGGCCAAAAACGTCTGTGAGCGACGCCTGTTTGTAGCTGACATTAACGCCCTTTTGCGTCAACGTTTAAGTCTGTGGGTTCCATATACAGTTTTTACATTTTGACGGTCGCGCGCTGATTACATGAAGCAATCTCTTTTACCCCAGCCGACCTCTAGGAACGAAACAGTTTCGGAGTGAGTGCTTTAGTGCGCCTTTCAGCATGTGTCTACATGTCACCTCGAGTCACCTCGAGAAGTAAGAAGTAAGCATTTGTGACCCTTCATATTTTCAGCATAAGAAAGTAACGGTGATATTGATAAGTCTTAACTGTTTCAGCTCTGGAGGGAGATGCAACTCATCACCGCCAGCGGCGAGGGGCGGGCGGAGCACCTTGCAAGGCTCCAAGAAGTGCTGGCCAAGGTCGCCCAGCACACAGAATGTGAGGCTGGTGAGTAGAAACGTTGCTGAAAGCGACATCCAGTGGGCAATGCGGTTTGGTCACACTTGTCCAAGATATTGTCTTCAAATTTGACACTGGCTGTCAGTTTTGACCGGCTGGATAGCGGCCGTAGTTTCCCTTACAGCATAAAGGTTTGACATGTCTGCTTATCACTTGTCGTTTGTCGGTTTATTGTTAACAACTTATTGGCAACATTGACAGAAATGACTGGTTACCTCAGACATGATAACACTGCTCATTTTTTCGATACTTTTAATTTACATCTTTATATGACTGGTGACACACAGGTTACCGAAAATTGGGCCGAGATTTCAGACCCAGTGATACCTGTTTT
Source organism: Balanus glandula (assembly GCA_030265075.1). Taxonomy (NCBI): domain Eukaryota; kingdom Metazoa; phylum Arthropoda; class Thecostraca; order Balanomorpha; family Balanidae; genus Balanus; species Balanus glandula. Next base: position 8,478 of record JARBER010139474.1, read on the forward strand.
TTCGGCGATAATTTCTTAACATTTAGTCAAATCTGAATTCCATCTTCGCAATACCAATGCAGGTTAAATCGATTTATGTTTTTCATCAACTTAGCCCGCGTACCGTATGGGGTCTGCGCCGAACACGAACCGTAGGGGGGTCGATAACCGCCCCCCCCGAGATCCAAAAAACTAAACTGCGTAGTGACAAGCGGACAGTGACGTTAGATAGACTGATACACATTTTATTGAAAGCCAGTTTTTAATCAGGTTCAAATTTAGGTCACTAGATGTCATTTAAGGTCAAATTTTCAAGTTTTTTTCTGTTTTATGACTGCTCCAGACAATTTCATATATCTCAAACTATACTAGCTGGAAGGAAACGGAAAAAAAGTAATCGCTAGCTATTGAAATTTGTGATCTGCAACGTGTCCTCAAATTTGGCCCCGGTCAATATTTTAGGCTCCAGAAGTCATAAATGTCAAAAAATGCAGTTTGTTGGGCAAAACAGTTGCTCCCTAATAACTTTTTACCTTAAAAGGTTACAGGATTATTGTTAACCCCATTGCATTTGTCTCGTCAAGGCGTTTCGAATGGTATACATGTTAACAGTGTCAGATCAATCTTGAATATATCGCGAGGTATTGTCAAATAAGTGATGGTGACCTCTGATGACCCCAAAAGACCCCATAGAGGTCACGGAACAAAAAATGCACTTTTTCATCAAGAATAGCCTATTATAACATGAGCGAGATGTAATTGGTCTAATATCATGCATATTCTTGAAATTGAAAGCATTCGAATATTTCCCCATTGACTTATAACGGGGAGGTCACAAAAATGACCTGACCTTAGTTCACCGATATCGAAATTCCGAGATATACGAGTTGTAAGTTATAATTATAGCTCTTATGACACCACGTGAGTTTCAAACTGATCGGTAAGAAACGCTGGCTTTGGCATATACTTGAAACATTTGTGGAGTTGGGTCACTTGACCTGGTGTGGTGACCTGACCTAAGATGACCCGACATAGTTTTTGTTAAAGTGTGCGGAATTTATGTACCAACAGGTGTGCAAAGACTCGGCGGCACTACGCGCCGCCATTTTTTCGCTATTCACGAAAATCCGGGGGGAATCATCCCCCCTACGGTGCGCGGGTTAAGGTTATTATATCTTCATGAGTAAATGCTATATTTTCATCTTTTAATTACTTTGCAAATAGTAACCTGCATGCATGTGCGTGGATCCCAAGGAACAATATGATATCGGTGGATCCCTAAACGAAGTACAGTGCTGGATCTATGATCCCAGTTAATCTCAGGTAAAAATGCATAACTAGATCTAAGATCTTTGGATCCCATGTGAGGATCATCATCTCAGGACGGTCTCAGGACGAAAGCACAAGGATTTATGATTCATGTTTACTGTGTATCTCAAAATAAAATTGATGCATTTACCATCATTACTTGGTAAAACTGAACATTTACTATTTACACTGGCTTGTTGATTTGCCCTATAGTATCTTCTTACACATGGAAGACAAAAGCAAATACAAATTTTAGTTGGATTTTAGGGAATGAATGACATCTGTTAGAAATCAAAGGCTATGATCCCAATGGATCTCTCCATACATTGTATGAGTGAATATATGATCCCAGTGGATGTTGTGACAATTGTAGGAGCGAATATATGATTCCAGAAGATCTCGACAAAATGAGAAAGGGGATCTAGAACCCAATAAATTTTCAGTTACAGATCCTAGGGATCAGAGCCAGGGAGGGATCAGAGCCAGGAATTCATTTTTGCTGTCCATGCATATTGTATATGTCTGTCAGCATCTTCAAACTCGCCCTAAAAATAAATTGCAGCATACTGCGTAGCAGTTACTATTATTCAAACATGTTAAAACAATTGGTCTCTTTCTCAGGGGACGAGCTGCGCAGTCTGTTGGCGCTTTTGGACATGGCACATGACGACGTCTTCCATCCTCCGACCGCTCCAACGTCCGACACACGGCCGACGCTTGTTGGGGCAGATTCTGAATGGAGCCTTGTGGCTTGTCGTGGAAAACGTAGAAGTCGTGTCGGGACTGGGGCCGATGGAGGCCCTTCTTCTTTTTGCCTTTTCGCGCAGAAGTATGGCAGTGCGAGGAATATCGCGATGTTCCTTGAGCGGGCTGTGTACGGAATAAATCAGGTGGCATATGTGCCGCGCCGCGTTCACGCAGCTCTGGCGCTGGTGAAGCAAAAGGAGTAGGAGTGGGTGTGGAAGGCCGCTCATGCGCCCCCCCCCCCTCTCCCTGTGCGAGGTCGCTTGTCGTAGCGATGCCTAGAAGTTGGAGTGCCTGTGAACCATGAGTGCCGCCGCTTACCGTTCCTTCATGCCTTGGGTAGTTTATATGCAGTGCCGCCCACCATTTGGCCGTGCCACCCCGCGCCACCTCCTCCCTTTCTGTGAGTGGGTCGTATC
>JARBER010139585.1:0-10926 GCA_030265075.1 Balanus glandula
TTTATTTGGTAAAGAGATTTGTGATCAACACTTATGTATGTTTTATCCTTTGAATGCATTTTGGTCGCGCAATTGCGCTACCCTACTCAGTAGTCAGTACTCAGCCCCAATCGACACACACTGCGTGAGGCAACTCGGGCCAACAAGGGCACGAGCAGCCAGACTCGCGATCAAGAAAATCAGCATAGTGTCATGTCTGCTGAGTGCAGGGTGCATCAGGATCCGACCGATCGAGCCTTAAATGTCGCGCCGTGTGTCCCTGTGTGGCCCCAGTGCCTGTGGTCTCCAGATCCGTCCAGGCGCGTGCCGTGAGCGGCGAGTTTGAAGGCATCGCAGCTGCGTCATCACGGGGCGAGGCATCACGAGTCACGACGTGACCCGACCGGCGGCGGCGCGGCGTTTGATGGGGAGCAGCAACCCCCCAGTTCTGGCCGCAGAGCGGGCGATACCCATGCTCCCCTGCGGTATCGGGGCGGCCGGGGAGTGGCGGAATCCACGCCGTGCTGAGATGGGCCCATTCTTCCCCTGTGGAATGATGATCGAAGACCGGCGCTCCTCTCGCCATGCTGACGGGGCAATTCCGCTCACCATTGCACTGTAATCACATAGCTTCTCGTCCTCATTATTCAAATTTCAGACATCCTCAGCAGGCTAAAATTCACTGGCCACGTTTTCATGGGACTAGGAAACACGGATTTGCTCTCGTGGTGACTTCTGTAACTTTGTCACCAAAATTACAGAAATCACCACGAAGGCAAATTCGGATTTCCTAGTCTCAAGGAAAGGTGCCGTCTGTTACACGTTGTCTCTGTTCATCGAGTCCATCGATCGCCAGCGTCTGATGCGCTCCCGACAGTCGCCAAGCTCGTCAGAACCTCCCACGTGCTCGGTTTTTGTGCCGTCCCCGGGGGAGGGGTCTGTGTTGATCTCGTCCGCGAGCTCAGCTCTGCGGACAGTTCAGCGGACGGTACACCGGCGGGCGGCGGCGGACGGCGGATCGGGCGGCGCCGGCGGAGTACGCTGGTCAATATCGGCCCCTCGCGCGTGGTGCGGGCGGGATCGATACCGGGCCGCTCCCCCGCTCACCTGGCGTTTTGCCGCTCACCGGCACACAGACAGCGTCGGTCGTCACCGCAGGGGATCAGTCAGACACACACCTACCGGGCGCAGTCGATACGCTGGAGGCAGGCGACGCAGACTCACAGGGTTCTGCGCCTGCTTCGGCGTATTGCACACTGTAACTACACAAACACTGCCCAAAGGAGCACCTCATTAGTCTCCTCCTACGATAGGTGCGAGTGATTTGTTCCAATGTGTGTACACGGAAGGCCAGGTTTATTGAAGCGAACAGAGACGCCGGTCTACTCTGGCGCTGCTGCTTGTTTTTCTGCGCGCTCGAGTTTCAGTCGATGGCGTCACTGGCCGATTCGGGGTGAGGTCATGCTCCGGCCGGCTACATGCTCTGTGCACTGCGAGTGAGCCCAGCTCCCCTGGCGAGGTCACTGTTTATTTGTGAGGTTCGGCCGGGCACGTGTCGGCCCGGGGTGACCGTTCAGGGACCGACTCCCGTCCATTACCCGTCCGACGTCCCCGGGTCCACCGAGACGGCGCGTTGGAGGTCCCCGGTCCCTGTAAACAACGGTCAGCCCAGCCGCGGCTCACAGAGGCTTGGATACCGTATGTATGGGAATGCTGACCATCTCGGCTGCGAGTTGTGACTGATGGTACCGGCTATGGCTCCGGTACCGGCTATGGTTGCCAGGCGCGGCGGCTGCACGGGCCCGGTCACGTCCTCGAGCCGTGAGCCCGCAGCAGTGGTATGTCTCAGCGTCATCACTCTACGGGCCCCCGTGGAGCACACACTGGCAACGTGTGACGATGTGATGGGCGGTTTTTGCGCGAGCTGCCCATCTGCCAGGCTGCAGTGTCGGGTGGGACGGGACCGGCCGTCGGCGGTGTTGTCGGCCGCCAAAGAGGAGCGCTGGGGTCGCCAAAGAGGAGCGCTGGGGGTCGCCAAAGAGAAGCGGTGGGGGTCGCTGGAGAGGAGCGCTGGGGTCGCCAAAGAGAAGCGGTGGGGGTCGCCGGAGAGGGAGGAGCAGTGGGGCGCGAGCCGCGCCGACCGCCGCTGCCCAGCTGGATCGGCTGTTTTGCTGATGAGCTGGATTGATAGCCTTTTTAAAAGCCCGATGACAAATAGGAGTGGCACTGAACGACGTTTTTGCGGTGGAAGGGATCAGGCATGGAGGTAACGCTGGCTGGCATATTGCCAAGGAGACAGAGACGCTAGTCGGATAGACGCACCATTTTTGTCCGGGATTGACTGACCGCATCTTATTTATGTCTTTTGTTTGCTTCTGGTACTGCCTTTTTTGTGGTAACGTTTGCAAAATGGAATTTGTTTTCCGGTTTTTACTTTTTAATTAGGTATAGCCCTAGGTAGGTAGATAGCCTTTTTCTTGGGAAATTTACGACTTACTATTATTAGCCATTTCATGACTGGTGAAAGCTTCATCTTGGACGGACATTAACACATTGATGAGAAAACTATCATTGATCTTATTATAAATAGAAATGAACTAAAAATATAAACACCTCCATTCAGCCTGAGTCATGCAGAGAATCTTTTGATATGAATCTGAAATACAAATAATGATTCGGTTAATGAATCCAACACCTCGCTGAATCCAGCATGAGATAGCATATCCGAGAATCCGACAGTACAAATAATAATCATGACCTGTCACTTTGCATATGTATTATGTATGCAGTATTAATAAGCATCATTAAGGTCATACGTACGTATACGTAGTACGTGGTAGGTACTACCTACATGAAACTAGATCACATAACTTGACTTATAAATACATATTCAGGAATAAAATGCATTTTTGATTTTCCCCGTCGGTCCGTTCGTAAAGCTAGTATATCCGGAGAGTAGGCTAAAAATCAATAGCATCCTTCATCCTTGCCACCGAGCTGCAGTATAGGAGTGGACGCCTCTGGAGTGGATTTGGAGCAGCGGCAGAACTCGAGTGTGATAGCAGCGAAGCCACCAGCCACCACGCACGCTTCTCCCGCCTGCCTCCGCCGCCCGCCTGCCTCCGTCTCCTCCACCGCCGCCTGCCTCCGCCGCCTGCCTCCGCCTGCCTCCGCCTCCTCCACCGCCGCCTTCCTCCGCCGCCGCCGCCGCCACCGCCGCCTCCTTCCGCCGCCGCCCGGGAGGTCAGCCGCCCACCTCGGGCGGCTACGGCGGCGTACAGAGAGAAGTGGCGGCCGCCCGCTGTGCTGATCTCATTAGAGCTGTCCCACGGGCCGGCACATCGCGCCCCGACTGTCCCAGTTTAATAATATGGAGATAAATCACGCCACTCTCCCTCCTCTCTATCGCAAGCCTCAGAGGAGCACAGGTTCAGAGGCAATTAAAGCGCCGCGCGAGCTGAGTGTTGTGGCGCCTCCACCCAGTGTCTGTTGCTTCTTAGCTGTGCCTATGCGGCGCATGTGTAATTGTATCTCTCAGGGAACGTAGACGTTGTTTGTGGAGAAGGCTGAAGAGTTCGTAAGTGATGAAGTGGGAGACGTGATATCGAGACGAACTCCCTTTGTGAAGGTATTTGAAGATTGATGGAAGTGACAGGAAACATATTTGTATGCAATTCAGGCATTCAGGCATGATGTGATCGCTACAGAATATAACATTTTCATGCATAGGTTAAATCGTTTTGAGCATGATTAATGCCCATTCCAGAAGCTCTCGCCGTTCGGGACGTTCTGAGTCTGAATCGTATTCGTAGTTCGAAAACTGGCGTTGTCTTGGGCGCACCGCACCGGTGACGCGGTGAGCCGCTGTGATGCCGCGCTGCGCCTCACCGATCGCGCGATCGGTCCCACTCAAAGGTCCGTCTTTTCACCGCACCGTCACCTTATCAGCTGCCGGGTGCCGTCAGCCGTACCTCCGTCTTCCACATTTCCATAGTCGCCTGTTTTCCGCACTCACTCCGTGTGTGCCGCCGACGTCGCGACTGTTCGGCGTACGTGACGGGCGCCAATTTCCTCAACACGCATCACGCCGCCGATCAGCGGAGAAGGAATACTCAACACTCGCTAACCGTCACCGCGAGAACGCCGATGAACACTGAGAGCAGCTGAAAGCCTTCCGTTCTCAGCGGGAGCCATCTGGTTTTGTTGTGTTGTGATGAGGTCCTGAAGTGCATGTCTGTACAGGACGATTGCAAGTCTGCCCGCATTCTCTTTACGCCTAGGAATGCATCATTGTTGTTTGGACGCAGGAAAGTAGTCGCGGTCTGCAGTCCGGTATCTACTGAGGCAAACGCTTCAAACTTCAAATACCTGTTGACTTCGTCACAGCAGGATGTCCTACGTACAATCTACAAATATCAGCCACCGCCGTGGGACAAACGCCGGCTCACACCGATTCAAACATCAGGAAAACCACACATCATCCGATATGTTCCGTGCCGCAAAAACATCGATTAGAACACCTTCAGCCACACCCACCGGCTACCCAGTGTGAACGACCAACCCACATGAGGCGATCCTGTACCGCTATATCTACCATGTCCACCTGTGTGTGTCCCTCTCAGTCTCCCGGCGCGCGGTGTGTCGTCCGTCCTCCTCCCGCTGCTGTCCATCTATCGGCGTCAGTGGGACGCGCGCTCGTCGGCCGTCGCCGGTGGGAAGAGAGCAGTCAATCTGGGCGGCGCGGGCGGCCCACCCACGGCTGGTGACGGCCACCCGGTGGCGTCGCGTGGGGCCACCCACGGCCGCCATCGGCCGCGCATCGCTCAGACGCGCCGTGAAAGCCGCCACACCGGCACCGAGAGCCGTGCGAGGCGATAGGTATGCAGCAAGTGGACCGCATTCTGTACCGCCGCCGCCGCCTTCATCACGCTGTATTTGTGTTGCTTTCAGTTTCACTGCGGGATTTCGTTTCACAATGCGTTTGAGAGTTGGGCCTGTACCTACGCTGCATTCCTAATGACAGGAATTTGGTCGTAAATGGTGGATTTTGCATATTTGTGTCAGCGGAAGGATCGTAACGTCTGGTAAGATGGCACATACTGATCATATTTTATCATACGCTTTCAGGGACAAGACTGCTTCAATGGGATGGTCACTTCAAAACACAATACGAGTGATAGACGAGCGTTACATTGATAATGGTACAATAACGAATAGCAATGATAACTTCACAGGAGCCTCATTGTACAATAACTGTGGAATGCGACCATGATATCAATGTACAATGACCATAGTTCTTAAGTTAGTTATAATGTCCTGCTTGCTCAATATGACCCGACGCTCATTGGAGACTTTCTTTATCTTTTATAGCTTGAGTGAATGGCGTTACTTTATTTTATTTTGTCTTAAGGATAACGAACGGTTGTCGCATTGGACGGTGGGTCAATCTCGTAATAGCAATATAAAAGTAAAAACAAAGACAATTTGCAAGCAAATGAAATGACAGAACAACGAAGTCATCAACAGTAAACAGTCCTACCAACCAAAACTTAAGGGTTGTTGCAACGATTCAATAAGTCAACAAATATGTCATCGATTCCCTTTCCCTATCCCCCTTTCGACGCCCGTAAAGTGTATAGGTTTAACCTGGGCCTTACTGGGTGTATTTCATAACGCGACTTAATGGGGGCGGGGGACTATTCTTAGCCCCACTCTGATCTCAAGAATTGCTAGGCTGATTATAAGAATGTAAAGGGCATTCAATAGCCCTGACAATCCATTGATGGAAATCAAATTTTGTTGTACTCAAGATTATCGCTGACGTCATAGGCTACGCGACATCATCGATGTTTGACCAAGTCATCAATAATTCGATGGATGGTAATGTCGCTCGCCAAAATTGCGATATTAAACGCATAAGCAGTGGCTAAATAGATATGATCGGTGCGTCTGACACACGTAAGTTGTAAGTATGTACCTTTTTACAAGATTACTTTACCAATAAGGTTTACCAATTAGGGAGAATTGGGAGCATTTTACCAAACGATAACAATAGCTGAATCTGGTTTCTGCTATATGTGCTAAGCTTATGTCGGCATCCCTCGGTAAGTTCGTACTTTTAACACGCGATCAAAAGGGGTAAAGCAAAATTTGCTCCCAGGGTGACGTCACGATGAAGGGATCCTGGTGGACTTTTATAAGCCATTAATGACCTTGGGCCAGGTCAAGGCCATCCGAAGTCACAAGGTCAAGTTTAAGAATACAGTCACTAGGCGTCGTAACACATGGACTCGATTTTCGTCTAGAACGTGGAAAGCGGCCCTGAAGCATTGCTTGTTCCATAAAATAAAAAACAAGGAATTAGAAAGGAGAAAGAAATAAAACGCAACAACTGAAATTCCTCTTCTTGGTATGTACTGTGCATGGTAATGCATTGAGATGTGGTCAATTTTTGTCTTTGAAAAGTCATCTCTTAGTCATTTTTGAAGATACCAACTTCAAACTTGGTACACGTTGCATACCCATATACACACTATTCATAAACATATTTTCCGTTTTTTTCAGGATTTCTGATGAAATAGGTAATGTAAAAACAAAAGCAAAATATTTAAATTTTTCAAAGTTTTGAATAAAAAATTGAAAATTCGAGAAAATAGTTTGATAGCCATGTTTATGCTGGCAAATGCCAGATGAAACTTCCCGCCCCACACAAACACACACAGAATGGTTACAAATAGTCCATTTTAGGAAGAAAAAATATATGCGCTGCATTCCCTCGCTAACAAGTCAAAAACCTATCTTCGGCTGGAGAGTCAGTTTCAGTGACGAAAACTCGTAGATAGTTTTTTTTTTATTCAACACAGGCTTTAGGTACAGCCTAAATTTTAGGTCGAAACTCCATGTTAAGGGTGAGCTTTTTCCTTCCATTAGTGAAACAAACGCGAGCTCTCTATTCCTATCACTGCTTCAGTCATGGAGTCCAATCGGTTATCACTACACCACCTCCAGCTATCATTGCATCCCATCACCGGTCTGAGCCGGAGTCACTCGTGAACACCAGTCGCCTGGGGCGGCCAATCCGGCCTTTCCACCAATCAGTGCGCTGCCTGTCTGTCCCAGTAACGAGCTGCGGTAAAACCGTACTGCACACGACACGAGCGGCAGTTAAACCGTACGGCTGACACGACTGGCAAAGGTCAGTGGGCGGGTCGGGCGGGGCCGATCGGTGGGCACGGTCTCTGCCGTGACGAAGACGTCGTAATTATGCCGACACGACCTGTCCACTCCAGCCGTCCGGGGCCGTCGACGGTGACTAGCGAGCCCCTCCCCGCCCCGGCACGACAGGCAGAGGTGGCAACAGCGGCGGAGGGACCGTGGAACGATGAACGCGTACAAGACGCCACCGACGGTAGCGGCATGGACGCGGCTCAGCTAGCGCTGGTTCGGTCAATCGGTGGTCGGTTTAGTGACGCTTCTCACCGATCCCGCGGTAGGTTTATGGAGTATATCGCCGCCGGCGGCACACCGCTCAGCGACAGCTGATCGGGCCACTACAGTCATACAATTAGCCGACGTTGGCGCAGTCGGTGGGGCGGGGTAGTCAGGTTCACCGGGAAAAGGCACTACCGCTGCCAAAATACGCCGCGGATCGCCGCGCAGCGCTGTTGGCCGCGCCGTTTTTCGCCGCGATACACATCGGCCCGAGGCGAGGTCGTCTCCTCCGGGCCGCGCCGTTTATCGATGGCGCTGTCCGACGTACATGTGCCCGGCCCTATTACGGCTAACGTATGGATCCGACGGCATCATTTGACAAACGATAATCACCCGTAAGAATCATGCTTGCCGGGAAGAACCCGAAAGCGCTACGAACGAGTCGACCGCGGCAGTGGAAGTCGGTTCCGTTGGCGGATCAGGAACGTGGGCGCGGGTCTGCTCTGGAGGTCTACGTGCGTGTGCAGATGACGCGGCGACCTCCGGGTCACAGGCTGCACAAATGACACCAGTTTGCTCATTAGTCGGAGAAGGAGAGCGGACGCACACGCAACCGTGCTTAAGCGTTTTCAATCAGGGTTTTTTCAGCGTTGCGTGCGACCGTGGTTTGGGGCGAATGGCACGCCAGAGAGCGCGTCCTGGAGGCGATTTGCCATGGCATGATGTCGGCCGGCGCCTGGTCGTAAGCTTTGTCACCGTCCGCAGTTTAGCCTGGTGCCGCTAGATGGTCAACTTTCTCTTCCAGCCTAAGAGAAAAGAACCTTTGAATCCACTCCTAATAAATGCACGTCGAGTCAGCCGCGCCGGAGATGGTTATAATGATCATCGCGTTTCGTTCAGTGGTAAAAACTCTAATCGTGCTCAGTGTCATTCAAGATTGAGGTTTTATGATTAAACAACAAGAGGCTGTAAAGACATGATACTACAGCAGATTAGTGCTCACTTTCATAACGACTGAATTGAGAGCCCCTCAGTTAACCCATTCCCTGCTGGCGCTCAAAATTACGTTGGAGGCATATGCTGCCCCCCCCCCCCTCTCCCCAGAGTTTTCGAGAACCGCTCGTCTGATTTTGATGGGCTGTAAACCAGTCGATTTACCATGACAACATCGTTGTGTTTGGACCAAAAAATAGTGGGTCAGCGACCAAAGAATGCGAAAATTCTGGGTGTTTTTTAAGGCAATTAATGCCTTGTTTTTAAGTTGACTTTCAACTTCCAAGCCATAAACGTTTGTGAGCTTAAAATGTATTGTTTTTCAAAATATCGAAATGCAAGTAGTAAAAATTAAAATTCAGAGGCGTATTGTAATGTAAAATTGGGGTTATATCGATGCAAAATATGTCCCTTTTTCCATTGTATAGGACAATTTAAGCTTCATATGAGGCATATTTGCTGTAATTCTTACCTTTAAATATTTTGCGCATATGCAGATCCAGGCAACCAATGGCTGTGGCACCATGAGCATAACGCTTTTGGCAACCTGCTAACCCTGCTGGATCGATTTGGCGACATTTTGATATAAGACGTCAAGCTTAATTCTAGAAAAAGTATTAAAGGCTCTGAACGATCGGCTCAATGGTTCAAAAGCGACAAACAAAAATACACCGGCAGGCAGAATCTGCCCCCACCCTTCCTCCCCCGCAGAGAATATGGTTAAGGCATCGTATCGGATATCTGCAGAAGGATCCTTGCACTTGTAGATTATTATAGAAATATCCCTTTATAGGGATAACATCCAAAAGCCAGTCATATGTCTCTCTCGTCGGGTCACATGATACACATTCATGTTGTAATAAATTACAACTCGTTACAAATCGTAGGGCTTGAGTTATGCACCTTAATATGCGTACCTATAAGATGACATTGGAAAACATTAGTCATATTAGCCATTTTTCCGATGGATTTTTGCGCTGCTGAGGATAAAATTACTGAGGACATGGAAGATAACCCAATATTTTGTATCTTTAGGATGCAGTTTGTACATGCAATTTGGTGCAAGGAATGTTTCCTTGGGAGACAAAAATGTTACAAAACTGCATGTAAAAGTTCATCCTGATTCTTATAAACCTAAAATGTTTCTGAGGCAGTCCTCAAAAACCTCAGTAATATTATGCTCAGCGGCGCAAATAAATAACGTGAAAACGACTTTTGAGTATTGACCTAATTAATCATCAGAATGAATATAACACAGGCTAGTAAATGGCCAAATGTACCCAATTGAACCTCAATTCGGTCCCAAAGTCAGCATTACAGTGCAGTTGCGTAATGGGCCAGCTCTGGCCTTGCCGGCCGGTGGGTGACGGTCGGCAGCCTGGCAGGTAACCCCACCACTGGCGATGCCGCGGTGCACGCAGCAGCTTGGCAGGTAACCACACCACTGGCGGTACCGCGGTGCACGCAGCAGCAGCAGCGGCAGTCTGCGGTCTCTGGGTCACCGACCGACCTCGTACCTAGCTGGGTCACAAAAACTGGACCCGTCACAACTGGCTCACCTCCCTCCTTTGCCCCCTCCCTCCCCCTCCCCTCTGTCACTGACGGGCGCTGACGAACGGTCAGATTACCGCTGAGCTGGTCTAACGCAGGTCACCACGCAGGTCACCGTTCATGTCACGGCGCAGGTCATCGCGCAGGTCACGGCGCAGGTCATCGCGCAGGTCATGGCGCAGGTCATCGTGCAGGTCACTGGGCAGGTCACCAGTTAATGGCGAAGGTCAGCGCGCAGGTAACCGCGCCTGTCGCGGATGACTCCGGACCTTGTCCGTGGCCGCTGTCACCGCGGGTCGGGCGCGGCCCCGACCCTCCTCTCTCCTCTGAAGACGGTCTGAGTCGGGTCCTAATTAATTGCCGCCGCTGTGTGTCGCGCCGGCACTGTGTCCGGGTACCGCGGCTCGTGATCCAGGTCAGGCCACGCCGCGCCGCTACCGCTGCATCTCGTCACAACTGCCGCATCACGTCACAGTTACAGGCTAGGCTGGCAGGTCGTTACGAATTGCGTTTGTCGCTAGGTCCACGTATGACGACAGGCAAAAACTAGCCGACGAATATGGTTACAATTTATTTGACAGTATTAGGCAGTTAGAGGTAGAATGTTCCTGACTCTCAACTGTAGCCGACTGGAGTGCACCATAAATAATATAACTGCTGGCTCGCTGTGCAGGCTACTGACAGACTGTGATACAAACAGGTTCCACGGGTTCAACATGCTTTAACCAGCTCAAACAGGCACAGCCTCCGTTGAATACATTCTCGACAGCGTTGGCGCCACATTGCAACCTGCCAATGCCATAAAATGGCGCCAGTGGACACTTCACTCTAAGAAACACACTCGTAAACAGATAAGCTTTATTTGCGTCTCGCTGCTGAGAGATTTTAAACAGCGTAACCGCACTGCTGGACGAAGTGTTACATGACAATGAATTTGTTGCAGTGCTAAACACTAGATAAGACCGGACACGG
>JARBER010139696.1:0-10925 GCA_030265075.1 Balanus glandula
GCTCTGAGACTTAGAGGTGTCTCGTCACGGGCTACAAAACTGCTATCTCAGTTCAAAACTAATGTTGAAGGTGGTCTGTTTCCTTTAAACAAAAGAATTCCACAGGTGCGTCTTGTAGAGACCTTTCGATTCCCGCTTTGCGCGTCTCGCTGCGACGCTTGGTTCCGGAGATAACGAGGGGGTGTCACTTTTTGCCTCCCACGATCAATGGTACTCGGCTGAGACCCCGGTCAAGAGCGGGTAAATACGTAACACTAAAGGCAAAGAAAACGAAATTTCAATAACTAAAGTCATGGGTTTCTTCTAGGTAAATAAGGAGTCACAAACAAGTCAAAAAATGATACTGTGAAATTGATTCTACTGACCTTCTAGAAATGGTTATATCATATAGGTTTCGTTGCTAAGTATCTTCAAATAATTTGATTTTGACAACAGGTTTTCCACTCACAAGAACAACTTAATTTGTTTTTGGGGCCACATACTAACAATTTGCAAAAACAATGATAGCAATTCAGAAGAGCAATACATTTACTTTGCTTTGGCGTTCTTCATGCGAATTTTCTTCGAAATTCGACGTCCAACGATTCGTCAAACATTTCTGATTTTGTCTACCAGAAATGTCATGACTTGTCGTCATCAAAACTAAAAGGTCACTGCACCTCCCGCAGTAAATACTCAATTAATTTATTTGAAATTAGAAGGTGAAGTAAGCTGTGTGGGGCTTTGTTCTAGCAATCTTGTATGCGGTACTCACATTCGCTTTTATTTGGTCCACCCTCGTTTGAGCTTCAGCCGAGGTTATATCTGCGTATTCCTCTTTCCAGTCAATGTTGGTGTATCGCAGTTTCATGTTGACGCTTGACCCTGAAGCACGCAGCAGCAGAGGTCAGCAGAGGTCAGCAGCAGAGGTCAGTACGAAAGGCGACGAGGATGACCGTCAGGGCTGACACACAGTCTGCGCTGAGTGCAGCTGTGGTGCGACATCACACACACACACATTACACAACTTGCTTACACGTCTTATCCCACGATACCTTTATGCCCCTGTATGCGCCTTTGTGCCCACCCATGGCTCAATGTGACACGTGACCGTGTTAGTCACACCGCTGCATAACTAACATGGGACGGACCGTGCCCGTCTAACACCTGGTCCGGCAGCGCCACTTTGACAGCATTGGAACTTCAATAACAGAAACTAAAAATAAAAAGGATGGTCTGCAATTCCAATAAGTCAGCAATGCCGTTTCAAGAAGATTAGCATAAGCGAGCATGTCTATCGCCTCGTTTACCCTAGCTCGAAGGCTGCTAAAACGCTTAGTGTGTCTTAGGCATATGTGACGTGGGATCGAGAAGAGACTTAGCAGCGGAAGGGTTGCGTCGTCTCCATGACCAGCTCAGTCACCTGTGCTCAGTCATCAGTCACCTGTGGGCGCCGGAGGAGGAGGTGCAGAAGTGGTGGTCTCGCCACCTCCGGATCCTCCGGAAGTGGTGGTCTCGCCACCTCCGGATCCTCCGGAAGTGGTGACCGCAGACCCCGTATCGGTGCCTGCAGACCCCGTCTCGGTGCCCGTAGTCTCGGTGCCAGTAGACCCCGTCTCGGTGCCAGTAGACCCCGTATCGGTGCCTGCAGACCCCGTGTCGGTGCCTGCAGCCCCCGTCTCGGTGCCCGTAGTCTCGGTGCCAGTAGACCCCGTCTCGGTGCCTGCAGACCCCGTCTCGGTGCCCGTAGACCCCGACTCGGTGCCTGCAGACCCCGTCTCGGTTGCCGTAGACCCTGCCTCAGTGGCAGTGGTGTTCGTAGACCCCGCCTCGGTGGCAGTGGCGTTCGTAGACCCCGCCTCGGTGGCAGTGGAGTTCGTAGACCCCGCCTCGGTGGCAGTGGAGTTCGTAGACCCCGCCTCGGTGGCCGTGGTGTCCGCAGTCTCTTTCTCGGCGGCCGTAGTGACGGCAGTCTCTTTCTCGGTGGCCGTGGGGTCCGCAGTCTCTTTCTCGGTGGCCGTGGTGTCCGCAGTCTCTTTCTCGGTAGCGGTAGCGTTTGTAGAAGTTTCCGCGGTGGTGGTGGTGTTTGTAGATTTTTCCCCGGTGGCGGTGGTATTTGTAGAATTTTCCTCGGTGGCGGTGGTGTTTGTAGAATTTTCCTCGGTGGCGGTGGTGTTAGTAGATTTTTCCCCGGTGGCGGTGGTGGTGTCGTCGGCTACGGTCTTCGATCTATCAGGACTAATGTCCGCTGGCTCAGTTGTGGTTGTTTCGCCTGCTGCAACTTCACCTGGTAGACTCTGCAGGAGAGCCAACGCTGCAGAAAGATGAAACGGCACCGTCAGTATCACTATCATTAACATAAAGCACGCACACGGCAGTTCTGGTAGCTACTACGGGACTAAGGAGCTTCGTGAGGTATTGATAAAGGTCATTAAAGTAGAGTATATACTATATACAAAGACTTCTTACTCCAATATAGACGAAACTCATAAATTGTTTTTGTTTAAGTACAGTACAAGAGACGAGCGAAATTAGCGTGTTTTGGACTATAGTTCCCCCACGCTGTGCCGGAGGGGGGGGGGGGGGAGTAGATACCTCCTCACTAGTGATTTTTGCAGATAGCGGAAGATCAATGGAGCCCATCTTTTTGATACGGGTGTTTTGGCACCAATTACCCACATTGTGGGAAATTCTGGACTTCGAGTCATATTAGCTCAAGTCTCAAGTCTCTAGACAAAGTCACTTGACCTCAACTCCTAAAAAATGTTGCTTTCATACCGCTGCCACAGTTTTTAACAAGGTATTTGTTTTCTCATTAAGTTACTGGGGAGTTATTTAAAAGCTTTCTTTTCCGAAGATATGCATATCAGTCCATCTTTTCCAAAACCGTTACCAATGTGTTTTCTCATCGAGTCACGTCTCCCAACGTGCACATGGCCTATATCACTGATGTTGGCCTGAGGCAACATTTTAAGTTGCTCTAACCTGGCTAACATGACACTGATTCAAAGTAGTACTATACCTTGACGAGACAAACATGATGGCGTCAACAATACTGGTATATCATTATTAGGTACAAATAGATATATTTGTGAGGAACAGTTGGGGCATTCCACGACAGATTTACCAAACAATCGTAAATTAACACCGACCCCCTCAGATTTTGGTCCAAATCTGTTCGTATGGTATTTCAACGCTCTGGATTCATCTGTGCTGGTCTCAGCTCACCCAGAGCAACGGCCACCGTGCTATAGCCTGCGGCGTTTTCAACAGGTCACGCGGCGTGGGTATACGTTTGGAGCCTTATATTTCATAGTTATGTGGAATAAAATGTACCAACCTGCATATTGCTGAGCTCGTAATGATCTGACAATTTATTTGGTTAAATCAGATTTGAAATTTGTTTGATCTTTGACCTGATGACCTCGTGAACTTAGGTCATGTTATTGAATTGCAACATGACGCCAGTGAAAATGTTGCAATTTTTTTAGCTAAAAATTACATTTAGGCATTACCTTTGATGCTCACAAAATTTTGGAGATGGAAATTTTCTATAAATATATTTTTTTAAGGCTTTCTTTCGCCTAATGAGGGCCTTTCATAGACCCCCATGAGTTTGTTCTTCAATAACTTTTTACAAATTCGGCAGGTTTGGCTAACATTTTCTGATGTAAAATTACCAGCAAATATACATATCCTGACAAAACTTTGTAAAAATTGGTTGAGTTTTTTTTTGGAGATAATTACGTTTTGATGACGTAATGCCATATCATTTTTGTTGTATTAAAAAAATAGTAAAAACACATTTTTGAAAGCAAATTTAAATTAAAGTATTAAAAAAATAACAAAACATTTTGCCGACATAGTCATTTCGAATTTTCAAAGTTTTGAGCTTTTTAACTTGAATTTTTTGTTTTACTCATATTTCTTGTTTTTTTGCAAGATATTACAAATACCGAAAATATGTGTGATAACTATATATGGACAGTAATTAAACGGAATTTGAAAGCGATATCCTTATTTTTGACTGAATTATGTCACTGAATTATAGTTCTCAGTCACTTATTTTTGACTCTGTGGTATAATTCAGTAAAAAATAAGGATATAACTTTACAATTTGATTTTTAATTTTTTTGGTGCACAGTTCTTGCAAATTAATTCCTTTAATGTTAGTACCTTGCAAAAAACAAAGTTTTTGAAAAACTTTTTCTGAAACATATTTATTTTTTATCTTGAAGGGTTAAAAACTCAAAATATTGAAATCCAAACATTACCATGCTGTAGAAAATGCATTTTCTGTTCTTTTGAAATCTTTCATTTTCAATTTGCTATAAAAAGCCATTTGCTACAATTTTTGTTCTTACGAAACAAAAATGGTGTGGCATGACGTCACTAAAACATTATTCCTTCCTAAACAAATGCACCAATTTCCATGAAATTTTAGCAAAACACGCGTAATTGATTCCAAATCATGGACTACAAATAAAGGAAAGATTCACTGAGTTTGTATGATGTTATTAAAGAACAATCTCAGGGGGTCTGTTAAGACCCCTTATTAGGCGAGAGGTAAAATCAAAAATTGGTTATTATAAAAAAGTTCCATCTCCATTTTTTTTGGAGATCAATGCAACTACCAAGAGGTAAATTGTAGCGAAGAAAATGGCATTATTTTAACTGGCGTCGTATTGCAATTCAATGATATGGTCTAAGGTCACGAGGTCATCAGGTCAAATTTCAAAACTTTTAAAATTTGATTTGCCCAAATTATTCCCCTGATCAGCACCAGTTCAAAAATATGCGGGTTTACGCATTTTATATCATGTATCTATGAGATGAAAGCAGCCAAAAGTACATATGCCGCGGGACCTGTTGAAAACGCCGCAGGCTATAACTCAGTGGTCGTTGCTCTCAGCGAGCTGAAGCCAGCCCAGATGAATCCAGAGCTCTCAAATACCCATGGACATCCTTTGACCAGAATCTGAGGGGGTTAGTGTTAACTCTGAAAATCTGACGTCGAATGGCCAGTTGTGCCACAAAGAACAGTCAGCAGCCAAAACTAGTGTGCAAGGTTAAAATTCAACATTTTGAACCAAGCTGAATCGGTTGATGAAGTTCCGAATAACTGTTTGTGAGAAGCTTTGAGTTCTAGCGTGGCAAAAGTGTTTTTGAATCGTCTTTGGCCCTAGTGGGCCTTCTTTGAGCTCAACCGGCAATTGGCATGAAAGGTGAAAGGATACTTAAGAACGTTTAGCTTTCAAATGATGAAAGTATGCAGTTTCTAAAGCTAATGTATTTACAACTTGGCACTGAACTGCGGCAACACAAATTCATAGGTATCCCGCACATCGCCATCGGTCCAAACGACATAGATGCGCCGCCTGGAGGAAAATGTCGTTTATTTCTTATATAAATTAAGTCAGAATGTTGCACACGTCATGTAGAGACTTGGAAGTGGGAGAGATATGGGCCCTGTTGTTCGTGATTTTAGCTAAGATATAACTGATCTGGGATCTTATAACACTAAAATACTAGCACATTGCCTTGCTGATCTTCATCCTTAGCGGGAGCTCGTAACGTTAGACTTCATCCACGTTAGAGCCCTTCATGGGACATATTTTCAGCCCCCATCCCCTTCCATCCCATTCAGCGAGATCCAAATCCATTCCATTCCATATTCATATTTAGTTTGGCTCCCATTTCCATCCATTTCCACCAAATTCAGCATAATTAACTGTTTTTAGTGCTAAAAATTATATGGTCTGTCTCATTTTAATCCAAATCCATTCCATTCAATGAATTCACAAAATGTTTGTTCCATTTGCGTCCATTTCCATTCCATTTCCATATCCATATGGAATTTCCATTCCATGAAGGGTCTACTCCACGTACTAGTGATTCACCAATGACACGTCCAGCTTCAGCAGCTGGAGCCTGAATCCACACCTGTCATATTATGATGAAAGTTATGGCCGGTTGCTGATGTCAGATTTTAACTTATATCATAAGTCAATCTACATGCAGTTTAAAGGGCTTACAAATTAAAAATATCACTTGCCCTATGAAAGTCACGTAAGCAGCTTCTTTAGCTCATAACTTAACCCGCGTCCCGCTGTGGTCTCCAGACGAAATCACCCTGCTGGGCTAGGGGGAACATATATTCCTCCTGGTTATCTCCCAAACAAAAACCGCAGCGCGACGCTCAAGGCGGCAATCGAAAGCTCTCAATGAGCTGCGCTCATAGCTTGTTCAACATTTTCCCAAAAAGTCACACCTCAGATCACAGTCAGGTCATCCGTATTTTGTTGTTGATATTTTCGTTTTTGAGCCAAATTCTGTTCAAAACGCTAAATTGGGATGAATATCGCACTGAGTGGTCTCAAAGGTACAGCGTATCTCCCGCATTAAACAGAAAGAAAGTGGTAAGCAAAGGTCAAGGTCAGCGTCAGGTCACACAAGTCACTGTAGGCAAGAAGTCTACGAAAGTCATGCAACACATGTTATGTCGGGTGTTTTACACGTATAATTTTATAGAAGCAGTCATGTCAACGACTTGACCCAATAAAAGGTAAATGTCAGGTCAAATAAGGCCAAAATTTGAAATTGATTGGTCGAAATAAGACATGGATGTCAATAGACCTATTTTGTCTCCAGAATACAGCAGTCAAATTTATTTGTATATCCATTTTTTTAAATGACGTCATGAGTTACCAACACTTAGAGAGCCATAAGTCGGGCAAATATAAAGCTATTGGTTTAACATTTGGTTTGAGTACTGTCCATAATTATTTCTAATACATCTATTTCTTTTGTGAAACTCTGGAAACCAAAATGTTTTTTTCCTTTTTGATAAAAAGGATTTTTGAAATTTGGGAGTAAGAAATCAAAGTATTAAAAATCCGAGCAAAAGCCATCTTGTAGAAAATACTATTTTTGTTCTTCTTTGTTTCTGTTTTGTATTTTCTTAATTTTTTGCTTCAACCCTATAATTTCTACGATTTTTTGTTCAAAGATTTATCGTTTTTCCATCAAAAGTTGCATGACATGCCGCCATTAAAAGTCCTCATCTCAAAAAGTTTTCAATATATTTCTTCAAAAAAATCGTCAAGACGCGAAATTGATGTAATATAAGGTATATTAAGTTTGACGTTGCTATCTAGTGGAGGGGTGGAAGCCACAATAACATTCCCATGTTTTTCAAAGTATGTAACTCACGTAAATATCCACCAATTTCAATGAAACTTTGGTTACCCGATTTTGAAATAATTTGACACATATTCGTTAAATTTTGATAAAAAATATTATCCCTCTCCCGGGCAGGACATATTTCATAACGCGGGTGACTTAGGTTTTATAATATATTGCGCCTAAGCGAATCCAGTTAAACAAGGTGGGAGGCACCATCCGCATAACCGATAAACCTTTTATCAACTTGCTGATACAAATTGCTATGATTTAAGCTTTTGCTTTCGCGCCAATATATTATTGTTCTATATGATTTGATGTTTCTTTGTTACCAAAATACACGAACTGAACTGAACTGAACCGGATGTTTTATACATGTATCCATTCTTAAGCTCGTTATAACTCTAAAAACTTTAGATGCAGGTTTTCAAACTTACCGGCATTGGAAAAATGATAAAATCATACATCACATAAGTTATAGCCAACTCCATCAGATATAATATATTCACTTAGCTTCACGGCAGAGAAAAGACAACAAATGCGACAAACACATAACTTTATTTCCGCGAACGAAGAGACCTATTGCAGAACTGACATCACGCTGGAGCACCAAACAGCAGGTCCTACTAGATCCTGAAAGAAACACACTTGAGCAACAAACAATGAACATGAAACAACATGGGATGTCTGACAAAACTGAAATTACGACGCCTAAATTACGACGCCTTGGGAAACCACTCTGATCAAGTCATAGCAAATATCTCAAAACAGATGCTCGAAGTCTCGATCGCCCACTCTGCACAACGCTTCATCCTGAGTCGCATGCTGGTCATAACTTTGCAGCCTATGTCGGCTGTGATGGTGGCCAGGATCTGCCTTATGCTTTGCTCAGGTCATGAGTGCGTTGTTAGACGTGGTGCGACCTTGACTTTTTAGACATCTCTCGAGGAATCCCTAAAGGAAAAAAAGCCGCAGGGTTCAGAGAGAAGAATAAAGCATTCCACGATGAAAACCTGAACCTCGGCTGTAGGCTGAGGTATGGTTGGCGGTGGTTTGTGCGATCGTATTTCCTTTAATTCGTACATGTGCGTTTTTATACTCAAATAAGTAAGGTAAGGTACCTCATGCTCAAATATTGCAATATATTCAAAGAAATCCTAAATATATTTCCGGCAAAATATATTGTTCGTCGTGATATGTTTTAGTCAGTCCACTGAAGAAGGCTCAAAGCCGAAAATATATTTTGATTTCTTTGAATACGTTGCAATATTTGAGCATGAGTTTAAACCTTACCTTACTTATTTTAATAATTATGCTCAGAACAACGTTTGATATCATTTTTTTATACTCATTCAACCAACCAGTCACTGTTGTTTTTATAGTCCCCCCACCCCCCTCCTGAAAACATTATTAAATACCTCCAGAACAAATTCAAGCATTGACGTCAAACTTTCAATACCTTTCCGACTATCAAATTTACATCTCCCTGGCAAAATATTTTTGATTTCGTCAGAAATTTTTGAAGATATAGATAGTTTTTTGACGTCACCACAAACGATGTTGACACCATAATCATGTTAAGTTTAATTAACTTTAGTTGTATATTATAGTGAACAAATTATCGCAAATCATGCCACACGTAATAATTTCATTGTCCCCCAAAAATAGAAAAAACGTATATTTCAGAAACTTTCCTAATGGTATATACCCTGAATACGACTCTGGTTTTTAAATTTGGGTATTGGCCTTTTGATATGTTGAAGTCCAAAACATTTCACCCTGAAAGTATTTTTTATGGAGATCTGTTAAAATTATGGCCACAATGGCCTTTAATACACTACCAAAGTTTTCGTGGTTTTCCCCTGTTGCTCTATTTTAAGGCAAAATGTAAATTTCAGGATCAAAAAAGTAAGGTCTTTCCATGTCAAATTGACTGTTTTCGCCCCTATTGAAATCAAATAAAGAGTTCTCAAGATCTGGGGGGGGGGGGCAGAATATACCCTTCCAGCAGGTTAATGTAATTCTGAGCGCCAGCAGAGAATAGGGTTAAGTCAGGTACAACAAGAATTTCGCTGGGGAGGGATATGCGCCTCCAAAAAGCATCCTCCCCAGTGTTCAAGTGGCCTTTTGACCCGCACATGGCCTTTCAAAAAGCCCTTAGAAACTTGGTGGCTTGGTGGCCGGCTAAAGGCCTCTGAAGTGCTCAAAACTCTGTAAGAACCGCGCTTCGCGTGGTCTAGTCAAACCCACTATAGCATGTTTACTAGTCAGACAAATCACTACACCACTCTCGATCATCGAGGTAGTCGCTGCCAACGCATCACAGTAACGGCCCCTGAGAGCGGTGTTCAGCTAGGTTGGGCTCCTGCATAGCCTTCTCATGCCGACCCCTGCTGTCCGAGGTCGGCGCGGCGTTCCGACCGACGCGGTCGGCGGTCGTCCCAGCGACGGCGGTCGGCCGGCCGCGCGCTGCCGCCTGTGTGGCCAGTCGCCCGAGCGACATTGATTGCGGGTTACGGGCGGCCGGCGCTGCCAGGCAGCAGGCGCGTTACGTCACTGGTGTCACCGGCGGCACGGCGGTGGAGGGGAGCGGTGGCCGACACGAGGCACCCTCCACTGGCCACTCGTAGAGCCACGAGTGACAGAGTTAGCTCTAACTCTGCCATAGACAGACTTAGAGGAAGTATGCTAATGCATTGGCTTGACATTCCTCGTTCGCAAGAGTAGGTTTCTCTCAGCTGAGGCATTGCAGGGTTGAGTTAGTTCTTGAAAGAAGGTTCCATTTGCTAGTATCGTTTGAAGTTTATGTAATGTAGGTATGCTTTGGAGATGAACATTAACATGTTTTCGATGTATACGTTTAGGTATATACCTACAGACAAAGCTCCGCGCGGCTACATAGGAACTAAATGCTAATGAACATAGACGAGGAAAAAGCAGCATATCCACAAACAGGTCTTGCAGACATAAAAACTCTTCATTATTTCAAGTAACACTGATTGTCTCTCAACAACCACCTACACACGCTGGCCAGCATGTGACTAATTATCTTTTAACCTCAACAGTCTGACCACTTAAACAGTGAACTCGAAAACCCTCATTAGATATGACACGTAATTTCCCGATTGAAGGTCCGACCCTGCTGTTTCTGCTGTTTGTGCTGTGTAAATCCGCCCCCGCTGTTAACAGTAGACGCCGACAGTGGCATAGCATTGCAGAAGGCTAGTATCGACTGCTGACCGGCTGTGCGTTGACGACCTGTCGCCGAGCAGGTGGAAGTTACGAGAGCAGTGGCTACGGCCGATCGATTCAGCGGCCATAGAACACCGGCCAATACTGCACGAAACACCGAGTTACACCTGCACTCCGCGGTGCGAGACACCATGTTACACCTGCAACGCTTGAAACGAAACACTTAGCTTCACTTGCACCTCCCGGAACGTGCCATCGAGCTAAGCCTGCGTCCTGCACCTCCCAGAACGAGACACTAGCTTAGGTTGCATCGAAATATAAGGATTTCTTTATTAAATGATTTAACGCGCGGCGTAGGAGTCTCCAACCGAACGCGCGGCGCAGGGGGGGGGGAATTTACACCCCTCGTATCTTCCGAACCATAAACCGCAGCGAGACGTGCAAGCCGGCAATCGATAGCCAAGAAAAAGTTGTCATGATTTAAAAATAAAATTGTGTTGACCTGGAGGTCACATGTGACGTCACAGGTCAGGTCAAAGGTCAAATTCTAGTTTCTCGAGTTGACGGGCCAT
>JARBER010139807.1:0-10925 GCA_030265075.1 Balanus glandula
ATAGCAGGGGGGTGCCACTTTTAGCACCCCCCCAGCGGGTCGCGGGTGGCAAAATACCCCAGTCGGTGCCGGGTTAATCGCCAACAGAGTCAAACTTCACTAACAGGCGAAGTCAACGATATAAAAACACAAACAGTACAAATATCACAACCTTAGGTAGTTGCAAGAATATCGGATGAAATATGAGCACATTGATCTGCTATATGTGTGGTTTTGGTCTGGTGTGGTTTTGCTTTGCTGTGGTGAGCTATATGGTTTGTAGTGGCTTGTGATGGGCTTTGTTATGCGTAAATGGTCATACGATCATTGCGTCGCTTTGATTGCCACAGAAGGCAAATTACAAAAGTATAGAGTACTTAATTTACGTGTGCTTACCAGCGTTGATGAGTGTACCTATATGCTAAGCTCTACATGCAATTTGAATCATACATTCACCAATCACCAATGCTCTGGCAAATCCAAGACGACTCTCACAAGCAAGAGGCAAAGTAGGGTTTTAATTGCGACACGACAGAAACTCCAAATGCAGCTAACTTCGTGTTTCGTCGCGCGAGTCCGACAGCCGTTTCGACTAACACAAAACAGAGTAGCTTCCGTTCCCAGAACAGAGCTTCTGCTCTGGACTACTTTGCCAGTTTCAGCAAAAGCCACGTGACAGACACAGTGGGATGTCCTTCGAACCAACAACCCGGCAACGCCGCCCACGCAGGCACCGCCCGGTCTGTGTTGGATCCTGGCGCAAACTTTTTGACACCGGATATTGTTCACTTGAACTTGCCAGGGGTCATCATCACGAAATGCTTGCTGTCAGAGGCGCCGCTATTCCGGATAAAACGATTAAAAGCGATTTAGATAGGATTTAACTTTGCGTGGGTTTTAAAGATGCCGAATGTGGGCAGACTTTGAGTGTCAAAATATGAGATTGTCATTGCAAATACAATGTCGTTTACCATGTGTGCTTGATTGAGTTTGCAATTTGATTTCAAGCTCTATTTTCTATGGTTTTCAAAACATTTATCTATGTTTAACAACATGACTTCATCTAAACACCAACATCTTCTAATCCACTCAATTAATTGCCAGGACATTTTGACGGCATATGTATTTTTTCTGTAAACCCAACTACTGAAAATTTCACCAAGATTATACAAAGTTAAACACAAATTTAGGGCTCGCTTAGGGCCTACCCCTCCCCGTAGGTCGAGAATTAAGGAACACTGAACAATAAGATTACCTGTTCAATCTATCATTATCTATGATGGCATGATTAAGGAACAATTCAACTCATATCATGGTCAAGCTCGCACAAGAATACATTTGATTATTTCATGCATCTTGTACATTGGCCCGTGTATTGCAAGGGTTCGTGCCGAACAGGAAGTGCAGGGGATGATTTACGCCCCCGTGAGATCTAAAAACAGCTTCATTACGTTGACACAAGCAGCCACTGCAGACAAATGAATTAGAAGCAACATTTGAGCCAGAGAGAAAACGTCGTCAATAATAAGGCCAAATTAAAAACACATTGGTCTCGTTATTAACAGACGTCAAAACTAAGCTTGAAAATCGTTGATACTAGACAAGTGTCGTTGTCTTAATTCCTGCCATACTTAGCTTCAAAGCCTGGTCATCAATATGAAAATATCAACGGAAATACAATATCATGATAAGACAGTCCCTTCAATGCTTTGTTCTATTTTCTCGTACATTTTCCATAGCAGGCAAGCTAAAGCATAACTCCATTTATTTTCGACAGTTAACCAACGCTTCTAGCAGTGACCAAGGCCGTCAGTGACGGCGCTTCACCAAGAGGTCATGGCAGAAATAAATGCACGCTATCCAAAAACATGTAAGTTTTTCGCCACTGTATTGCGCATGTGCACCGTGCCAGCATTTTGCCGGAAACTAGGCGACATCTTCGAGGAATACAGTAGGACACGAGACGATGACATCAGCGGACTGCACGTCATCCTGTGATTGATAGCAATCCAACCACTGCAGACCTGCACTCAAACGACGACCGCAAAAGAAAAGGAGGTCGAGTTACAAATCCATTGTTTAGGAGAGAAATAGGTACTGAAAAGTGAAGTGATGAACACAAGTGGACTCGTTGTTAGCCTTTGTATAATTGGGTTTGTGGGGAAAAACTGAAGCTTTAGGTTACAAATTACAAACCAAGCAATAGACCCAAATACGAAGCACAGCAAATAGGCTATGCAAACCCAGATGCATTTTATAACACCATGCATATCACATATTACACAAAATATAAACAGCATCAAGAATCGCAGCGCATTGCTAATTCTATGGTAAAATGAGTGATAATTGAATACTAAACAGACACCGCCACGGGAGTCCTCGTCACCAGAGTGTCATCTGCGACAACGTCAACACTTGTCTGTTACGTCTGCACTCTGAAGCTCATTTTTCGGCCGATTATCATCAATAAACACATTTTCAGTTAAAACTGTTGAGCACTGCTAAATTCGTTCAACACCATTGAACCGTTCTGCGCCGTTAAAACCGTTTATCACCGTTGTAAAGCCTTGATCAAAAGGTGGCACCGTTTGCTTTAGCAGACGTTATTTCCAACTTTTGTTAAACTATCTTGTGTGAAAGTTCGTGACAAGACACACATGCCATTCGAATTTTTTATCTGAAGTCCCTGTGATCTTTTTCTGCGAATACTTCACAAAAGTCTTGATGTTTCCAAAAAAAGAAAAAAACATGAACGCGCTTTTTTATCAAGATAAAGCCATAGGTACTATTCGGTAATGTTCCATGGTCAACTAAACTTTCTCCAGTATCTGTAGGAGAATATTGGGTCGATTTCAGCTGGATTGTTCTTGGAATCGATGCAAAGTAGGTCAAAACAACAGTTTTTTATTAGTTTTTTATTTATTTAACAGTTTGATGTCTTGCGCCACGAATACCGTAAATCGTGAGTAATTTCATGACGCGATTTTTACACATGGTGGTTCTTTTTGGTAGCAGTATTAAGTGTGCCTCGTAACATGCGCTTTATTTTTCTGCATTGTCATTCGCTTGCTTCTGCCTGCAAATCTACTTTATGACTGACTTTTCTAATGTTGATATCTGAAATTTCCTAGAGTCTTGACAAACCAGTGGGCATGTCATTGATTTTTAGCTAAAAGTCAACCTCCCTTTTTGCAATCATGTCTACCGAACGTGTACAAACAAACTGTTCTTAACCACCCACAGGCTTTTGAACCGAGATTGGCACTTGGCATGACTATGAAACAAGATGAGTATGACCCTCGCCCACCTTAGGAGGTTAATGTACATCATTTTGACTCCTTTTATGTAGGTATCCAACATGTTTCCAGACCCAAATAACATATGAAGAATCAGTGTTTGAGGTGGCTGATATTTGCTGGTTTGTAAATTTGTAGCGAATCAGTAAATGTATCCAAAAGAAGCAAACCGCAGCAAGCAGGATAGAGGTTGGATGGCACGACGGATTTAACACTAAACAGTGCGGTTCCATGACATATCACGAATTCGTGATGCATTTGTACAGACTGACGACTGAACGACCCCGATCGACTAGTGAGTCATCGAGGGACATTTTTTGATGGTTCATGGAGCCGCCCCCTATCGGTGTATAGTTGTTTGAAAAGTCCGCTCACTTGCAGGCCAATCACGATTCCCTGTTACATCTGACAAACCATGACGCAAATAGAATGTCTCTGCTGGAACTGGAACGTGGCTAGTGCCGCGCTCAAAACCACTGGATGGCTTCCATTATATCATATATGCAATGATGAACTAATACCAGAACAGTTATATCTACACCAGCTTCTATACTCCTTGCATATGCTTGTATTGCTGCCATGCTCTGTCAAAAAAGACGTTGAATTTAAGCCTTTAGATATATTGCAGCCATGACGCAGAAGCATGCCAAAACGCTGACTCACAATAACTTTCGCACAAATTGCAGGTCGTAAACTGAAATTCGCGCATGATGGTGCGACACTTAAGTGTCACATTCTGCTTCCAGATTAAAATATCTCTGAGGAACGTGACGCGTGGAAATTCCTCGTAGACGTGATCTCCTGCAGTTGCTTCGCCCATGTGAGTCACCCTGCCACGACAACATGATTTACGAACGAGCCTCAACGATGCGATCAGGCAGCGACAACCCGTTGCACAGTGATTGTCTTTAAAGTGTCGTCGATTGTCGCGAAGTGTCGTGAAGCATCGTAAAGCATCGCGAAGTGTCCTCAAGTGAGGTGAAGTGTCGTCAAGTGTTGTGAAGTGTCGCGAAGTGTCGCGAAGTGTCGCGAAGTGTCGTCCAGTGTCGTTAAGCGCCACAAAGTGTCGCGAAGTGTCGTCAAGTGTCGCGAAGTTTCGCGAAGTGTCGTAAATCGCGTCGGCTCGGGGTGGCGGTGACAGTGCGCGTGGCAGTCCGTCAGAAGCCCGGAAAAAGGCCGTCAGCAGCCGACCGCCGTGCTTGCCGGTGTCAGGATCGGCCAGGAAAAACTGTCCACAAGAATGTCCTGCAGAGCTCGGAGTGTTCCCGCTAAGATGCGATCTGCGGGGGACGTGATAGTAGCAGTCGTGAGAGTTGGGAGCGGAGTGCTGTCGCCAGCGGAGCGCTCGAGCGTGTTACTGTCACGGGATTTCGGGTGATACTGATACCCGTAACAGGTTTACTTGTGGTGTCGATGTTCCATTCTGCTACGCTTTCTCTATTCCTATCAAGCGAAGGTTATGCTCTTTTTGTTGCAGAAAAAAAAGAATATGGTATAATTCACGTTATAGACTGGCATACCGTAAACAAATAAGTTAACCATATTTCCTGGTGGCGGCCAGAATTACATTAACCTGCCGGTGGGGGTGGGGGAGGTTGTAGATTCTGTCCCCCCCCCCCCTCCTCCCAGAATATCTCGAAAACTGCTCGTCAGACTTGAATGGGATATAAACAGTCTATTCGCGATTGCAGGATGTCTTACTATGTGGACCACGCTTTTTTTCAAAATATGGGGTCAGGTGGCAAAAAAAACACAGAAGCCTTGGATGCCTTTTGAAAAGCTTTTGTGACCGCTTTTGTAGCTGATTTACCTGAAATAAGTGATTTGAGCTTGAAATGTATAGTTTTACAACATATCAAAAGGCAAAACTCAAAAGTGAAAAATTATTGGCTTAAGCAGGGGATATAAATGGGGGATGTTATGATGGAAAATGTGTTCTTTTTAATTGTTGGCACAATATAAACATCATTTGTGGCGATATTTGCTGTAATGTTTTAATTATTATACATATATAGATTGCTCAATGCTCATTCGTGGATCCAGGAATGTGCAACGTGGAAGCACCATGCTCATTACACTTCAATCACCTTGTTATTTGATGGTTGAGCTCATTTGAGGGTGGACATCGCCCATTTTTTGGTACCTGAATGCGACTGAGCCCATAAATATGAAAAAGCCCAGCATGTATGATATATGATGAGGTGATTATATTTCTGATTCATTTATGATCCTTAAACTACGAAGGAAGTATGCGCTACATAACCACTTTCGTATCACCCTTCCGAGAACGGAACCCTAGAACCACTCTGTCAGGTCGATTAAAAAAAAAATGATAATAGGAACGCGCAGTGTCCAATTTCAAAAAATTGTGACAGAATGGAAAATGGAAAAGTTTACAGACGACATGCGCAACGGTTTATACGCGAAAAGCGAAAATCCTCCGAGGGTGGAGGCAGAAACGCCCTCCCCTCTTCCCCAGCAGTGAATAGAGTTAATGATATGCCTCGAGACGTCGTTAGGACAACTCAGTGCATATCTGTTTTACGATCAGAATCAAGTAAATGTTATGGCGATGGGCTGATAATGCAATTTTTCGCCTAGTAATGACTTTGTTTCTTGGTCACATCTACTAAAGGCATGATGACAAAGTAGGCTCTGCACCACAACACAGTGATGCTGAAACAAATGTATTGAATGACATACAAAACAATGCATAATCATGAATATGTATGGCAATGAAGAAACTATTAATGACGGTTTCTTGCGACAATATGTGTTGACGCGTTGTGTACGTTCTTTCGTGCGATGTGTCCACTGTTGGACACAGCTCGTTGTCCTCTGCCTCTGCCGCCTGTCTGATACAGAGCCCAATCTCAGCGGGCGGCCAGACGCGTCTGATGCGCTCAATCAGCACGTCCCCCTCCCCCGCCCCCGCCCCCGCCCCTGTCTGAACGGCGGCAGCAGTCACCTCCCCGTGATCTGCTCAAGTGGTGCGGCAAACCTCCCTTCCCTTCCCCTCCCCTCCCCCTCCCCCTCCCCGGACGGATACCCTTCACCGCACAGCCGGACTCGGGCCAGCCCGGCATTCTGGGTCTTCTGCCGGGACGAACGCTGTCCATTTAAACTATTCAACTATTTAACTATTTGGGGCCGAGGCGGCTGGAGCTGGGCTGAACAGAATAGAAAGGATGTCACCCGTAAGGCCTTGCCACTCTGAAAAAAGGCGGACACTCCTATTTTCCTGGGTAAAAGATAAGGTTTTACAAGTAAAGCAAAGCCGACAAGGCTCATCTCTCTTACACTGTTCGGCGGCTGCACTGAAGGACGGGAAAATAATTTCGCGTACTTCTTTTGGCTACCCTCAAAATCAACCATGACGCTGACATTGTGACGAAACGCTATGTTTATGTTTATGTTTATGTTTATGTTCATCCAGTGTCAGCCAGCAGGAGCACTGGCAAATCGAGACGGACTTTTACCGTACCGGCCCGCGCTGCGTCGCCGTGGTGACGTAAAGTTGTGGCTCCACTGAGCTCCAGCTCACATCCCTCTTTAGTCCATACCGCGGCGGCTGGGGAGAGGTATTCTGTGGCTGACTCGATCCCCCTCCCCTGCCATTACGTTGGAGTTGAGTTTCTGCAGAAGAGCGTGGGAACCGGGAGTGTTGAGCACATGCCCGACCAGAAAAAATGCGCTGAGAAAAAGTGTCCAGATGCGGTGTTGCACGAGGAAATACTCGTGGGCAGAATAGCTGCGTCAGATTAGGGAGTCGTCTGGCTTCTTCAAGAGAGAACATTGATGGTCGATAAATATGTCTTGTCAGACTTTTGGGAGGCAGAGTTTGCCAAGGACTGGGTGGTATGCCCATGGGCATTTACATACTCATGCCCATGGGTATGTCCATGGGAGATCTACGGGCCCTAGGCGGATCTGGGCAGAGAAATCGGCAAGTGCACTTTTGCAGCAACAGTCTTTGGTTGTGCCTGTGGCCTCTTGGTAGCATAGATGATTCATAGTTTGACATGCATCATTTGCAAGTAGCTGAATACGCTAGGATATTGAACGGAATGTTGCGGAGGTAATTATTTGCTTAATCTTAAGGGGCGGGAGGGGCATGGGCTTGAAGTTTATCATTTAAACGGGCATGGGCTCGGTAATCAATAAGTTCATGGGCACGGGTACGGGTAGGGCTAAATGTTGGTGGGGCTGTGGTGAACTATGAGGGGAGGCTGTTGTCTTCCTTGTGTGGTTTATTTGTCATGGTGCTGGATTTTCAACTATTATTAGTAATTTCTGTTGTATTAAATATGCATTGATAATGCACATTATTTTCAGCAAACCATTTTCAGCAAACCATTTTACCATTTTGTACATACATTACATACAATGAATTACGTACATACATACATTAAACATTAAACGTACATTAGACGTACATACATTACATTAACGAAATGAAAATTGCAAGTACTTATAGTCATGAAGAAATACAAATAGCAATACATAAACGATCATGGAATAGCATAACAAATCAGATTGCTTTGCGTTTGATTTTAAGCTTTATTTAAAATCTAGTAAAAAAATCGCGCATGAATTGCAGCATTAATCCTCCCAGTAATGCATTGTTGAACGTTGTAAATCTGTCTTTGATTATTTTAAAGAAGTTATGTTCACATTGTTCTCTTGCAACATATGCAGTGACATAAAATACACATGCAACATATGCAAAGCATTCTAATGGCGACATCAGTCATATGTGAGTTTTACAAATGCATAATATCTTGAAAAAGGTTAGCTCGGCGAAGCCTGATACCAGAAGATTATTTGCGATACTACGTAATAACGAAGATACAATAAATGACGACAGACTACCATGCTAGCCTCCCACACTGATTGGAGCGCGTCTTCCTAAGCACCCAGAGGCCAGTGAAACCCAGCCTTGGATTTTCAGCTGCAGAAGAAGAAAGAAAAACCTGCACAACGGGGAATGTAATAACCTCTGGTTTGTGAAAGTCTTGATCGGAGTCGCTCCTTGTGCCTTGCTGCCGCGATTGTGTCGATCGGCAGAGTGTTACACGTTGTCACATGAAATGTTATGTTCAGAGTAAAAGCCGAAGCTCAACATCTTATGTAAGATAAATTGAGCAGCATGATATATTTAGTTTTTACTTAGTTTGTTTTTGGTTTTTCCCGCGGAAAGAAGCCAGAGAGTAAGATTTTTCTGAGTAGATAGCGACAAAATATGTAATGCTGAAACACCAGCACTTAAGACTTTTGTGATAAGTGTTTAAATTCAAATAATTGATAAGCTGTAAAGCGATGAGCACAACATTGATATTGTAGTTCTGTATGTCTTTGATATTTATGTTAGTGGTGTCAGATTCGGAAATTTCCCAAAGCAGGTCCGATCCGAAGTCCAAACTTAAATGACAATGGTGACCGAAAGTGTCTGTTGAGTTCAAGATGTCTGAAAATAGTCCGATTAAAAGAAAAACATTATTATGCAGACCAGCAGCTAAAAATGTGTGATCATGGACATACAAGTTAAGTTGAGTGTTTGAAGCAGTCATGTAAAAGATTGATGTGAAGAATATGTTTTGTCAGTTGCCCGTAAGATGTAAAAACAGTGAAAGTCGGGACATGCGTCTGTTGTGATCTATTCCTTAACCAAAAAATCATCCAAGGCAATTAAGGCTAGTCCAACCGAAGTTCGAATTGGTGACGGAATATTTTCCGATCTTCAAAAAATTGGACTCATTGGCCCATCGACTTCACTAACTTATATGTATCGTGCACGCAATTTAATCTTATTTTTCCAGAGAATCATTTCCAAATATTTGTTTATCCTACAGAACACCCTGAAATTAGCCAAGCAAGCTGATTGCTGAAACTAGCCCTGGCCCAGCCAACTCACTCTAGCTTGAGCGCATCTGACAGACAGACAACAATTTCAAGTTTACAAGCCAGACCGACGTCCACGACGAGCGAGACACACGCTGTCAAAGCACTGCTCTCCACGTCACTCGTCGCTTTATTGTAGTTGGTCTGTCACGACTCTGGACGTGAAGGGGGGGGGGGAGGCGTGGGCGGGGTGGTCCTCCTCTAACCCGTGCACACTAACCACCACTGTCCTGTCTGTGGATACCTCCTGACATGTCTTCGTCTGCCCCTCCCCTACCTTCCCTCTCCTCCCCAAGCTAAGCAGTCAAACGAGCGGTTGGCTAGCCGCCGCCGCCGCCTCCGCCGCCGCCTCCGCTGCCGTCGCTGAAGCCACGACGCGCCGTTTTTTTGTCGCGGTCGCGCCTTTTTCGTGTCGCTGGTCTCGGATTCCGTGGTCGTGTCGGCGGCGGCGCTACCGGTCCCCGTTCTCACGGTGGTCGGGCTCGCCGCGACGTGAGGTCACCGGAGATCAGCGCACCTTCTCCGGCCATCCCAGCTCTCTGTGGGTGTCATTGGAGATCCTTGTACCTTCTCCGGCCATCCTAGCTCCCGATGGAGTGTCAATGAAGATCACTATACTTTCTTAGGTTCATCCCAGCCGTATGTGGGATGTCATTGGACATCATTGCACCTTCTCAGGCCATCCCAACTCTCCGTGGGTGTCATTGGAGATCAGCGCACCTTCTCCGGCCATCCCAGCTCTCTGTGGGGTGTCACCGGAGATTATTGTACCTTCTCCGGCCATCCTAGCTCCCGATGATGGGGTGTCATTGGAGATCATTGTACCTTCTCCGGCCATCCCAGCTCTCTGCGGGTGTCATTGGAGATCATTGTACTTTCTCCGGCCATCCTAGCTAACGATGGGGTGTCAATGGAGATCACTATACTTTCTTAGGTTCATCCCCGCTGTCTGCGAGGTGTCATTAGAGATCAGCGCACCTTCTCCGGCCATCCCAGCTCTCTGCGGGGTGTCATTGGAGATCATTGCACCTTCTCCGGCCATCCCAGCTCCCGATGGGGTGTCAATGGAGATCACTATACTTTCTAAGGTTCATTCCAGCTGTCACTTGAGATCACTGAACCTTGTTAGGTTTATCCCAGCTCCCTGCGGGGTATCATTGGAGATCGCTGTACATTCTTAGGTTCATTTCAGCTTTCTGCGGAATGGCATTGGAGAGCTCAGATGCCCGGCTGCAGTTTAGGTGCAAATTGGTCATACAGACAGAGTCTGACTGCTGTCCAGACAAAGGATACAAGCATAATACAAGTGCTAAAAGAAGCTACTATATAGGTGGGGAGGTGATATGTATGCACGTTATCACAAATGCGATCGCTTATATACTGCGTCATACGTCGTCGTCTGCAAAATAATGCATGCACTATCGTTACACCAGACTCCCGCGGTATCCTTAAAAAACTACGCCGTATGTCGTCTCCTACGCCCTTCGTCAACACATGCAGTATCACCCATGTCGTCACCTATTGCATCACCCGTGTGTTACCTGTGTCATCTCACGTATCATCACCCGTGCCATCACCCGCAACGTCACCCGTGTCATCCCTTATGTCTTCAGTGTCATCACCCGTGCCATCACCCGCAACGTCACCCGTGTCATCCCTTATGTCTTCAGTGTCATCACCCGTGCCATCACCCGCAACGTCACCCGTGTCATCCCTTATGTCTTCAGTGTCATCACCCGTGCCATCACC
>JARBER010139918.1:0-17542 GCA_030265075.1 Balanus glandula
CTGTCATAGTGACCGGCGGCAACTGTCATAGTGACCGGCGGCAACTGTCATAGTGACCGGCGGCAACTGTCATAGTGACCGGCGGCAACTGTCATAGTGGCCGGCACACCGTTACCACTGGCATAGTGACTGGCAGTGTCACAAAAAAAAACATTTGAGTGGGAGCTGACACCAAAATGTGAATAATTTATCCCTCTCACTTCCCATTTTAGGAGTGAATGTTCCACTGCCACATTATGCATTGTGATACTTGATTTTAACAAAAAAAGATATTGAAAAAAAATACAGCATTTCAATAAAAACTACTGTTTTTCATATTTAAACAAGTAAAAATTGAACATACTTGTACATAATTTCCCACCCTCGTGATCTTTTGGGCTCAAATTTCCAACTCTAAAACCCAAGCAAAAAATGGAATTTCGGGACACTGGTGACCGCCGCACAGTTACTTCACGGCCCTGTGTAAATCACGACTGAACCGAGAGGTGCAGCTGTTCACAGTTGCAGCGAGGCGTATCTGTACCGAAGAACATGTGCATACGTTGATCACCATAAACAAGGTATTGCTGAAAGATGTTCACACAGAGACCGCTTCAGACGCTGCAGGAAATAGGTATATTATGTAAGGGAAAATATTGGCCAATACGGTTGACAGTGTCAGCAGTGAATGTACCCAATAAGAAAGGATGGGTGACATGTTTGTGGGCATTGGACTGGAAAAGCAACTTTCGGATGGAATTAGCTAGTAGCTTAATGTCAAATTTGATAAAGTACATTACAAAGCTTAGATCGTCAACGATATCGGCTCAAATCCTAGACAATTTCAATTATACCTATGCAGCCTATAATCACGTGCATGCTTATTGTCCATATTAAGCACATTTAGCCATCGGCAGGGATGTATAGCTTATTTGAAAATTATTGGGGTTGCACTTAGTCGTTAAGAGCTCCATTTACACCATCGCGTCAAAGGCGTAATATTAAACTCCCGACTCAAAGTGTTGGGGCTGTAGCTACAACCCCCACTCTTGCATTAAAGTTACACCCATCGCTATGGGGAAACTTAGCTGGTAGGAGCTCTACCATGCTATTTTGAGTTAGTTCACAATATGTTACAAAATAGACGTGCGCCAAAAACAAAGGTCATCGTCGATGTGTTTACTGCTTAAACTTAAACTTAAAAGTGGGTTGTTTGAACTTTGACAAAACACAAAATATTCAGGAAAAGCAGTTGTAGCTAACTCAGTGGAAACAAGAAACGCCTAACATCACATGATAAATTACACACATGCTCAGGTGCACCGAAGTCGTGATCACGGTCTTCCAAATCAGGCAACACTTTTTGATCCCCGTTAAGAAACAATTCGAAGGTTGGTTCCGAAAATGTAGGCAATTATTTCACCACGAACAGCATATCCCCCACTATCAAACAAAAGCGAAACAAGCCTGCTCAAAACAATAAACACCTGCATTACAAACCAACAACCAGAACTGCATTCCTGTGAGCAGCTTTCACCAGTTCTGGATAAGCCTGGAAACCACTAACAGCAGCGCGGAAACGCGTCAGCTGTTGGCGGAGGCTGCGCGACTCGAGTCTGGCTCAGCTACGGGTAAACAAACACGGGGAGATGTGGCACGCCGAGGCAGAGGTGTGTAGGTACTGTGTAGGGTGTATCGCCGGCTGAGACAGAAGTCAGACAGGCGACCGCGCGGCAGGCATGCATGTCACAGAGATGTGATAGCTCACAGAGAGCTGTGACAGCTCATAGAGAGACAACTCACAGAGCTTTGAAAGCTCACAGAGAGCCGAAACAGCTCATAGAGAGACAACTCACAGAGAGCTGTGACAGCTCATAGAGAGATAACTCACAGAGCTGAAGCAGCCCAGAGAGAGCTGTGGCAGCGATACGCAATAGCCGGAGGTGCCAAGCGGAGATGTCGAGTGGCCAGAACAGTAGCGTGTGTGGGTGGGGTCAGGACGCCAATACTTAGGAGAGAGAAAGCACAGAGAGCGGGGATGGATTGAGTGGGCGATGGGTTAACAGCAGGGCATATAAGCGGGGATGGATTATTTGGGCGATGGGTTATCAGCAGGGTATAATGCGATGATAGTGATGATGAGTGGGCCGAAACCTAAGCACTGATGGAGGAAGAAACGAATAGTGATCAACAAGAGAAGAAGAACGAAAACAGCTAAGTCTAAGTCAGATCAGAGGTCAAGTTCGAAAACGATAAATTAGAAAAGAGAGACAACGCATGAAGAATAGAGAGAACGGCATGGTCCGTCACCACGGTGAAATAGCATCAGAGAATACGGCATAACAGATCATAGAGAAGAGAAATGCTGAATAAAAAGGTTGAATAGACACAGGAGAGAAAAGAAACGTGAATACAAATCAAAACTCAGAAGAAAGGCGTTGCTCTTTGTATATATTACATTATATTACATCAAATTATATTATATTATTATAGCGCGAGCCACGCCAACAAGTCATGGTGATGGTGGACTGTGGAGCCGGATCCTAATGAAACAATCATTTCATTACTGCAGCGGCCCAATCTGTTAAATTAATCGTCGGCGTGCTCAGTGGCGCGGACGGTTCGGAGGAGCTCGTTAATCACGCCGCCGCGCCGCGTCTGCAGGTGACCCTGACTGAGCTGCCCCCACCCCCCCCCCCCCCCCCGGTCAGTCCCAGTCACCGGGCTGTGCCGGCCCGGTCAGTCCCAGTCACCGGGCTGTGCCGGCCCGGTCCGTCAGCAGCAGTGGCACTCAGCGCCGATAGAGCCGCGCCCGGCTTACAGCCGACCATCGCCGATACTTCTGAGGCCAAAGACCAGACATATTCATCAAATCTCCACCCCGGGGATCAAAACATGCCCTGCAGCCATGCAGCGGCGGTGAAGCAGCGGAGGGGAGGAGGGCAGCGGAGTGGAGGGGGGGGGGGGGGCGGCAGGACATCTGGCCAGATCGACAGGGGCGCCGCGGCAGCCGCCTGGCGTTCTGTGCGGAGACGGCGTCAAGGACGACTGGTCCGTCCGGGACGGCCTGGCCAGCTGCCGACCGGTCCGTTCAGCCGTCCGTTCTGTGGCCCGTTGTGTCGTCCGTTCTGTGGTCCGTACTGTGGTCCGTTCTGTGGTCCGTTCTGTGGTCCGTTCTGTGGTCTGTTCTGTGGTCTTTTCTGTGATCCGTTCTGCGGTCTGTTCTGCGGTCCGTTCTGCGGTCCACCTATGGTCCGTTCTGTAGTCCGTTTTTCCGTTCACGGTCCACAGAAGCACCAGGTTCGTGCCAGTGACCGCTTGGTCACGTGAAAGACAGCTTCAGATACCGCTGGGCCTCTGACCTCACACCGTGTGGAAGCCGGGTTCGAGTCGCTACGGCGTTCACTATTTGCTCCGTATTGGGATGGCCTGCGGTCGGTGGCAGCGGTCACCCTCAAGGTCAGGTGACGTCGGGGAGCGGGAAGGACCATGGCCACTCTTCAGGTATGTCGGGCACGTCAAACTTTCGCTTCTAAATTCAGCCCGCTACCAGGAATGACGTGATCGGGTAGTCGGGGTCGGGGCCTACGCAACAAGCTATGCTCAGCGTGGGCCTTAGCTCGGAAATCCATATATTCATAACGTTCAGACCAAATTTACGATATCACAAGCAGGCCGTTTTAACTTGTATGTATCTGCATCAGGAGCACACAGATGCCAGGTATGCACCAATATCAATTGGGCAACGGACATTTGGCTATTGGTTTATAAATTCATTGCTCGCGAGATTGGCATGACGTAGCCCGACTGCGCAAACGATCGTTTTGTTCTCGTTACTGTTGTTGTTAAAGATCATTACTTTTGCTTCGTGGGAACTGCAAAGGTTACGCGAATCCCATCGGACAGTTGCAAGATCAGGCGATTGATAAAGGTCAAGAAAATACGTAGAAAGTAAATAAATTATACCACAAAGAGTCATTATGGGGAAGCAGGTATGTGGTAGGTTCAGGCAACCCCATGTGACTAGGTGTAAGGTGACAGTCTGAGAAACCGTGAACTCGTGACAGGAGACTGTATTTCATCATCAGGTATATCTACGTATACCTATTTGCGCAGTGCTTTACTCTTTCGACATTTTCCAGACACTGCGTTACAAGAAAATAGTGAATGTGTACAACTTGTTTGCCTTGTTTGAATGTGTACAATTTGCAATGTAAATAAACAACATAGAAAGAAACAGCCGTCAATCCTATAACTTCACGGTTCACAGTCGGAGTCAATCTTAGTACTTCACAATCGGAGTCAACCCTATTACTTCACAGACGGAGGCAGGGTATCACCAGGGGGGGGGGGGCGGAGACCAGCACGTCCACTCGAGTCACCGAGACCACACCAAACAAACACCACACCGCCACTGGCTGAGACCAGAAACACAGCCGCACTCGGAGCCAACGCCTCCCGAACCCATCCACAAACATGTCTCCCGGTGGAGAGGTCCAAAGCCACAGCCGCCGGCCGTTTGATGCAGCTCTGCCGGTAATACCCAGAATAAACACAGACCAACATACACACTGGCCGCTGGCGGAGTGGCGCAGTACCCTGCCCCCGCCCCCCCCCCCCCCCCACCGGATCTGAGGGAGGCGGACTCACCCGGACCGGCTGACTGAAGGTAGCGCCGCTCGTCTGCTCCATGAAGAAGTCGCGGGAGGCCTGCTGCTTGATCTGACATCGCGAGCGACGCTCCCGCTCCCGCTCCCGTTCGCGCTCCTGGCTGAAACACGCAAAGGCCAAGGTCAGGACACGAGAAGTAGAAGGGCTAGTCGAGCGAAACAGGGCAGTAGAAACGCTGATTAAAATGATGTTATATCGGCCCAAAACCAGGGCTGAAGGTAGCGCGAGAGGTCGATGATTTATCAGAAATGCTGCTGTCAAGTGAGTCACAGATCGCTGAAGTGGCTGGTGGTGCTTCGGTCATTGTTGATATGAAGTCCAAGGGGCAACACTACCTTTCAGAACGGCCGGAGCAGCAGTCACAAACCACTCTTGTTCGGTCGAATTCCTGCTTATCAAAACTAAGCCAGTTGGTCGTGGTGTAGGAATTCAGACCTTCATTTTTAAATGCCACTGCCAGGATTAAAAGAGTATCGTTTTAGCTTGCCGCGTCTTATATGATGGACGGCGATGTAGTGAGTCTGAACGGGACGTTGAGTGCATGACGTCCAGCATATTAACCAAACAGCGGTCAAGCATGCCCAAAGGATTCTGAGACAGCCACTCCATTCATCATCACCAGGCTCAGCAGATCTGGCTCAGCGGAATAATTATGAGGGCCTCAGGACCACCCAAGTCGCGAAGGCAGTTTAGTATAGTGCCTTGCCTAGTGGTATACTCATGAGTTGATATATGACTAGAGTTGCAAATATACTCCGACCACCGAGAGCCAGTTGAAGATACAAAACACCCAGAACGCCGATGACCCATGACTGGCCCGGCACTGATTCG
The DNA here is from genome assembly GCA_030265075.1 of Balanus glandula. Classification (NCBI taxonomy): domain Eukaryota; kingdom Metazoa; phylum Arthropoda; class Thecostraca; order Balanomorpha; family Balanidae; genus Balanus; species Balanus glandula. The sequence continues at coordinate 5,482 of JARBER010139918.1, forward strand.
GTTCAGTGGTGCACCAGTACACTAAACATTACACTGCCTGGGTTCAATCCAGCCAGTCACGAGCACGACATTCCTGCAGCCTGCTGTATACAGTGCAGGGACCATTTCGCCTTGGCCAGGCACAGCGCATGTCCGGCATGTTCACAAGCCAGCCGCCGCGCGAGCCCGCTACCGGGGCAGGACACGGCCTGGGGGAGGACGTCTGGGCGGGACCGGGTACACCCTGCAGCAGGGCGCTGAGCGGCCGACAGTCCGAAAGGGACGGGGTCGGCCACAGCTGAGGCTGAAGGACCGGGGACGAGCGGTTCAGCTCTGTCAAGGTCACGGCGAGTCATCGGGCTGGCGAGGGACGGCGCGCGCGGCAGGCAGCGGGTACTGAGACTGGCCTTGGATCCCAACAACAATGGGATAACGTTCCATCCAGACAAACGGCTAAATATTGAGACAAGATCAACGAGGCCTTTGAGACAGCACAATGCATCTGCTGCAGAACACCGGGCGAGGCGCGGCTAGAAACTTAATTCTGCAGGTTTCAAGATATTTCCGTGAGGCGAGAAAGTGGTCTGAACAAGCCTCCTGTATACCGGTACTGCAGCAGAATAACGGTGCCAATAAATGATTCACTCAAGGTTAAATACTTCAACACGAGAATCTGAATCTGAAAAATTTCGAACCCGAGACTGGTTTCGCCTAATGAGTCCGCGAAGTCGCTGACCTCAATGATAACGACCGCACAGAACAATCGAGATACAAGCTCCCAACCTTCCTGTCATGCCATCGGCCGTCATCCGACACCGCAGCGCCGTCTCCGGACCCTGCACCGTGCAGCCAGCAGCGAGCACCGCACCGTGCACGTGCAGAGTGAGGTGGGTCTCTGATTACCAGCCTCTCCTTCTCTCTCCGGCGCGGAGGATCTGGCGCAACCCGCCGTCGCCACGCCTCCGACCACTGGCTGCAGAGAGCAGAGACGCCGCCGACCACCGCCTCACTCCAGAGCGCCGAGACGGCGGCCGGAGATCGTGACCGGACGGGGCGCTGGCCAAGCTGAGAGTCCGCCTTCAGCTCCGTTCTGACCCGCTTACTCCGTTCTGGCTGCCGAGACCGGGGGCCCGGCGGCGACCGCCCGGCCCGGCCACACTCGGACCGGACCGGCCGATCGGAGCCGCCGTGGGAACGGTCAGCCAGTCGGGAGATGACCCGGGCGGCACGTGCTTTGTGATGGAGAGGGAAGAGTGACCCGAGTTCTGCCGACGACGGCAGGGACAGGCTTTCCGTGCTGGCAGCGTCGCTCGGGTGCAGTGATGGAAATCTGGTCCGTGATGAGAAAAGTTTCCTGAGACCCCAGTCCGTGAAGAAAATTGTCTACGTGATGGAAACATCAGTGGTAACAACATCATTGAAATCGGGGTCCAAAGTTGATATGGTAGCACTGAGTACATTTCCTTACTAGCTTATAGGTTTACATGTAAGCAAAAGTTTTTCGGGCTCACTGCCATTTTTAGCTGCAACCTAAAGAACAATAAATCATGACTAGAAATAAAGCCTAGACATTTGTCTTCCGTTTCCAGGTTCAACAGTGTACGCCGTGAGGTTTGTTTTTGAGTTATTTACCAAAGGATCGTAGCATGCACCCGTATTTTCGCGTTTCAGCGAAGTTGAGGCCACCTCAGGCAGGCCGGTAAAAAGAAATAACACACGGTGCTGCAATATCCAGATATTTGGTGGTAGGTATTTGGGAAAATGTCGCCGGACTTTGTTGCACCTCTTATAGTGTCATAGTAAAGTGACCTTTTAGTGGTGGCAACACCATCAATATCGAATGACCTCCAGAAGTGGAAATGTCATTCGTGACAAAGACATCATCCGCATTGAAAGACCTCCTCACGGCCATGTTTGCCGATTCCCTCACCCCCTAGCTTCCTGTAATCAGACAGAAACTCTGTCCTCACATACAACCCTGTCCACTCCACCGCCAGCCGGGTGAAGCTCCTCGCTCCCACCACGCCACGTCTGACCTCAGTTAGCAGAGCAGCACCGAGGTCTGACCTCAGTCAGCGGAACACCCGCGGCCAGTCGCTGACCCCGCGGCGGCTCACTGCGAGCCGGATTGATGTCCTCCCAGATACGATCAGCGCGTCGGCACGGCGGACGGTCCATCATGGCCAGCGTCGGTCCGGTCGCCCAGCGGATGTGGACAATTTTCCCGCCCGCCGGCCACCGCCCCGCGATGTGTCGCTGACGGAGACGGGCGGCGGCCTTGTGACCCTCCGCCGCTCGGTATCACCCCGCCAGGCGCGACAGGTCCTCTTCCATTATCACCCGGCGAAGTTCTTAGCAGGTTCTCCTCCATTATCATCAGGCGAGGTTCTTAGCACCCTGTTTGGTTTAATCACTGCTAAAAACGCGCAGTGGGTGAAGAACACCAGTAAAGTGGACCAGTGGTTCAGGTGACGGGACGAAGGGTCATCCAGTATCACGTCGCGAGGTGGCCTTGGCCTGGTGAAGGGGACGCCAAGCATCAACCAGCTAGGTGGAGGGTGATGGGGTGACGGCTCCCCCAGTGTCACCCAGCGAGGTGACGTGGTGTTGTCCTGTAGTATAACCCCGCGAGACGGAGGTTCAAGGCCACGCGGGATGTGTTATATGGAGCCGTATAGGTTGTATACCGCTGGGCGGTAGTTATGTGAAGGCTTGTTGGTAATTGCAGGCGCCGTGGCTGATATAACATGGAGCGTATAGGACTTGTAATGAGGTTGTTGTTACTGGGGGCCCATTGGGAATCTTGTGCAATGGTAATCACGGGCGAAAAGTAGGCAGTCGGCACTTAGCACCCTGTTTGCTTTAATCACTGCTAAAAACGCGCAAGCGGCTGAAGAACACCAGCAAAAGAGCATTGGAAGCCGGCGATGCGCACTGATTCTGTGATGATCGTAATGAGTTTTCTTTGAACTCCACAACAGAGGCATTGTTCAACGGAACAGCGTCAGGTAACGATATGAGGTCCGGCGCCGCAGCTAAAATCACTAGGGTCCCATCGCGACAGGTCACACACGATTCGTCAATTTTCCGTCAGCCGTTCGCTCACCTCAGCTAGTTTGGAATTGGAACACCGCCATGGCAATACGACACTGATGTCGTGTCCATTAACGCCGTGCGCCGCCTCTAGTAAATCAATGCCTGAGTCTGGCGAACATTCAGTTTACAACAGGTGCTTGTACGAATACATCTTCCTTGGAGCTGTCGCGTGATTCCATCCTTTGTCTCTGTCTGGTCATTGTCCAGTTGTTTGACAGTTTGCCCAGTGTCACGGCGGGGGTGCGTCTCCTGGGCAACAGCGTAACAAACAGAACCTGTCGGCCGGCGGGCGCACCCAAACAGTACCCCCCGCCGAGCCAGACGGCCGCCGCATCATCCAAACATCACAATAAAGACCGACTCCGGCGCCAGGCGGCCATTACATGGCGGAGAGCTGCTGAGTGCCCCGTGAGGGTCGCCTAATGATTCGATCGGGTTTTCATGGTGTTCGCAGCACGTGGTGCAACTTCCACAGACAGTGGTGCGGTTTCTAGATGGGATCTAAATCAAGGTCACCGGTATCGACACGAAGCGAGTTTCCCCACTCTTAGGCTTCGCCGGGCGTGAGCGAAATCGGTGCGATGTTTGCCAAAGGCTTCTTCAATTAGCGCCGCAGGCAATCACGGGGCAAAGTCCACAGCTTGTTCTGACGCAGTTCGACCCACGCAGCCGAATATAGAGCTGCGCCAGCTGCGACGAGCTGCCGTGGCGGCCACAGCTGCCGTGGCGGCCACAGCTGCGACGAGCTGCCGTGGCGGCCACAGCTGCGACAAGCTGCCGTGGCGGCCACAGCTGCGACAAGCTGCCGAGAGCTGCGCCAGCTGCGACAAGCTGCCGTGGCGGCCACAGCTGCGACGAGCTGCCGAGGCGGCCACAGCTGCGACAAGCTGCCGTGGCGACCACAGCTGCGACAAGCTGCCGTGGCGGCCACAGCTGCGACAAGCTGCCGTGGCGGCCACAGCTGCGACAAGCTGCCGTGGCGGCCACAGCGACCCAGAACGCGGTTCGTCCGCTGCATAGCACTACTGCCGGCTGCCTCCGTGAGTACCTAGCGCCTAATAGGAGCGATCGTTGATGAAAAATGTCGAAACATTCGACGACAGCCAAACAGCTTCGTATGGCTATGTCATATTTCAACTGGTGACAGGCTGATTGTAGCATTCGTAAGCTCGTCGATTCTGCTTCGTGAAAAAGCCTTCCATCGACAAAAGCTTCTGAGTCGTTTATTGACTCGCTGGTGGCTCTGATTCGTTTATTGACTCACTGGTGGCTCTTATTCGTTTATTGACTCGTTTGGTGGCTTGGCAGTGTAAATGAACACAATGCCGAAAACAAAGATGCACAAAGAAGACAACAAATTACTGCCCAGTTCAACGGAAGGCCCAAGCTTTTATAAAAAAAACAACAACTAATAGGCACCTACTGTCCGGGCAAACTCGATAAGCGTTATCACAGACAGCATAAGACCTGTTATCTCGTGTTATCTGTGGCGTTATGTACACTGGTCTGCTACTTGCAGCTAATTGGGATACAAGTGGCCAGTGGAAGATCATCAGCGGAATGAGTGGCACTTATATACAGCCCGGGCGTCACAGACCAGTCCTTGATGAGACCCTAAATGTTGGGAATGATTTATAGGGCCATGTTTAGCGTACGAGGCCATCCAACTCACACGGTAACATGCTGTAACCAGTAGATTTTGAATTGTGAATGAAAACTTAACAATAATATTATCAATGATCTTTGAAATCGCATTATTTATTCAGGTAAACCGACTACGAATCATCCAAAAAAGGGTGGATTCTGAGACATGCGTCGCTGCTCTATAGTGCTATCACCTAAGCCTCCAACAAAGTGTTTGCGTATCACTCTGATCTCTGACGACCACGTCACGTCGCCGCCGCCGCCGATTGCGTCACAGTGACGTCATAGTGACGTCACGCGCGTTTCTGCGGCACTCCCGCTGCGGCAGATAAACAACAGCTCGCGGAAGGCGCCGTGCAGCTGACATTGTCGGCCGGACCGTCCTCAAAACATGGCATTACGCGTCCTCTGAGAGGGAGAGAGGTGCGGCCGGCGGGCAGAACCTACTCGTCCTCTGGAGAGGTGCGTTCCGCTGGCCAGGTGAAGGGCTTCGCCGGGCCGAGGTCACGTGGGGAAAGCGTCACGGAACATGGCACGTGACGAGCCGATCGTACGACCAGCTGAAACACATGCCAATTAGGGTTTTATCAAATATCGGGAGATCGAGTGCCTCGTCCTTTTAGCAGAGGGTTTCCATGGACGATTATATAAGTTGCGGCACTCACAGGTAATAAATGGAAATAAGTGTATCTGTATGTATACAAATATACAATTTTGTTTTTAGACAATGACCATTTGACATTCATTGCTCAATGGTATAGTACAACTACATAAGAGAAGGTAAAAGTAGTCATCTATGATAATTGATAACAGCCCGTTTAAACGAAGGACGAAAAAGCGAGGTCGGTCCAGACCGGAATGTCACGACGCCTGACCCGATTTCGGGTGGCGTGGATTACGTCATAAGCGGCGAGCATCAGAAGCTAGTCTCAGAGATATTCGGCCGAAGTGGAGCCATAACCCATAATAATCGCGCCAGTCGCAACCCATAGAGGCGCCACCGGTGGCATCCGAGTCCCAGGACCACGCACGGCTTTCTACAGCATGACTGCAGAAATAGAAAACGTTCGGACAGTCCTCAAATGTGTCCACCACCACAAATGTCGGAGCTCGCCAGCCAGTCGCTTAGAAACGGCAAGCCGAGACGACTCAGCGCCATTGAAAAGCGCGACGGCCCGACGGCCCAGCGACAGCACATACGGCGCATTCCGCGCCATCATATGTCGACATTAAGCCGCTGGCACGCGAGCCGTGCTGGTTTTATCGTCCACCAATGAGCGCGTTGAGTCATCATGACATCACAGGACCGCAGCCACGCACCGCCCCGTCCCGCGGGCCCGGGGTCGCGACCCAAAGACGACGCGCAACCTGGAGTCGCGCCTCGGGGTCGTCTCGATTCGTCACAGAAGGTGACGAAGAAGCGCCAGAAGCCGCACAGGTGCGCCGACTCTGTCGCCGCCGCGCCGCTCCCGGGTAATGTCGTGTCATCAGGGAGGTGTCAGTGTCGGTGACGACAGCGGTGTCGGTGTCAGCTGACGGTGTCGGCAGCGGTGTCAGTGTCGGTGACGGCAGCGGTGTCAGTGTCAGTGACGGCAGCGGTGTCAGTGTCGGTGACGGCAGCGGTGTCGGTGTCGGTGACGACAGCGGTGTCAGTGTCGGTGACGGCAGCGGTGTCGGTGTCGGTGACGGCAGCAGTGTCAGTGTCGGTGACGGCAGCGGTGTCAGTGTCAGCTGACGGTGTCGGCAGCGGTGTCAGTGTCGGTGACGGTGTCACCGGGTCGGCGGACGGTGTCACCGAAGTCCGGACTCCGAACTGCTGAGTGCTGAGCCCGCCCGCGGTTCAGCCGGTCCGCAGTCCCGAGCCGGGTTATACGAGAGCTGGAACTGCACCGGCTGACCAGATCGAGTTCATGACCCCGACCGGCCGCAGACTTCACGGCGGAACAGAAGTCGTGTCAGAGCATTGTGGACGATGGTAGCCGGCAGTGGGAATTCGTGGGATTATGTACTAAAAGCAGCGACATACTTTCTCCAACTTTTTGAAGGTTAAGCTTATGATAAGAAACGGAATGTTTGAGTCAACGTGTGACCGACGACCGTTCAAGTTTTGACATCGAAAAAATAAATTTACTTTATACCATGTACTTGCAAGACAATAGTTGTATACAATAGTTCACAACTGACAATAATTCTTAACATTACAAATATATTGTAAGGAAACTCTTGCGGTAAGATTATCGACTTGAGAAAGCACCCAACCAAGCGCAAACAACACATTTCGGCAATTTAACAGGACTCACACATCGTAGACACGGATCATACATTTTCCCTATCCCGCGTTGCATCGGCCGGCTTTAACCGACCGATACTAGTTTAAAAACTAGCGCGAGCTGTCTCAGTAAAGGAGTGGGCCGTCCAGCCTGGGGACAGGTTAGCACGCTACAGTTGGCAGCCCGCTGAGTTGGCGCCGTGCCAAATGGCACCTCGGACAGTCGAGCGAGGAGGGTGGGACCAGTGCCTCTGGCCACCAGCCGACCTGACCAGACCCGACCTGATGCAACTGCAGACCTGACTGCCAGCCAGTCATGGGAAGCCAGAGGCACGGGCGTATCGGATAACGAGAGTAGCAATGAAATCGACCTAGTCATCATCCATATAACCACCGCGCTATCTCGGCACAGGCACGTGACATTATCGGCTGGACACTTCGCGTAATCACCAAACCGCTCAGCACCGCAGAAACTGACAGGCACAACCAAATGTGCTAACATGAAGAAGGCAACACAATGATTCCGCTGGAGGCAGCCCCGCCCTGCTGTGAGGCTCGCTCGGTAACAAAACGCGATGGCGCGCTGCAGGCTGCAGCGGTGGCCCGGGGCTGAGAATGACTCAGCAGGCGGTAATCAATGATCGCATTACAAGCTCTTTGTGTGATCGCGAAGTGTGCGCGGCAGAGCGGGCGACGCGTTTTCGCCACCGTGATGTGTCGGTTGCGACTTGCGGCATACAAGACATGACTACCACTTTCCCGCTTTTAAGGAAGACCCTCACGCTATTTGTGTGCTGTAGTCGTTCACGGGCCAGTGCGCGGTGAAGGTTATCCGGAACATTCAGGACACTGGCGGATACCGAGTACGGACCAGAGAAAAATAAACGTCGAGGGTTCGAAGAAAATCCATTAAGTCAGACAACTGTACAGCTTGATCGGTTTTGCTTACTCGTGCATTAAAAACTGTTTCAAACCCAGTTTTCGATGTAAATAACTGTTATTATTTGCATGTATCTCGAATGGGGGAATTATTGGAGTACAAAACTACGAAGCCTCGCCTTCGGTTCCTCTCGTGATTAGAAGTTTATAAAACCCGGAAAATTAGCATAAATATATATATTTTCATATATATATTACATATATATAATTGTTTCCAGCTTCACACAAACGGGGATCGGTTTCCTGCTGCCGAGCAGCCTTCACGGGTGGCAGAACCTGATCGGCATGCCGCCACCACTGGAGCGTGCCTCCCACCCACAATCGAGGTCGGCCTTCTGACGGCGGGCTGCCACCGTCGAGCAGCCACAGAGGACGGTTACACACCGCACGCGATCCTCCCCCCCCCCCCCCCGCCGACAGACGCCGAGCAGTCATTGGCCCTCCTGTCGGCCGGGTCGGTGCCCGCAGGCAGTGTTCGGGTTAGGACAACAGCGGAGAGAGGCCCTACTGAGCGCGCCAGGCGCCGCCGCCGCCGCCCGGTGCAGGGTTGCGAAAATAGAACTAGCGGTCAAGGTCGGGTGATCGCCTCGGGAGTCGGCTGGTCAGGGTGCGATGCCAGGGATGGGTGAGTCGAGAGCCGACGGCCCAGTGTGTAACAAACCCTTCGAAAACACATACGGTGCGACACAAACTTGGTGATGGGTGCAGGCAGCAGATGGGAGGCAGAAACAGCCGATCGGTCTCCCTAAAATGTGAACATGTTGCGGAGTTCGATATACAAACGATTGTGGAAACACTTCATGACTTAATTAGGTTGAGCACTGCAGCTGAGCGCACTTAATACATACCACTTAATCCAGATGAAATGTATAAGCAACCAAGACCACACCATTATTTTATTGGAACCAAAATAGCTCAAGATCAATTTGAAAAAGTAGAACTACAGTTTGAACGGTTCACATTCAAAATTGATTGTATATGTTCCCCATTAAATTTCATCTGTCTCAAAGTGAAATTTATACATTTCAATTGCTGTGAAAATGGTTCAGTTCGATTTCCGCTTCACTTCAGTTAGCACGAAAATTATTGCGCACTGAGTGCAATACAGACGACCGGTGTGTGTGTGTGTGTGTGTGTGCTGCTTGTGCTATTATGCTGTTTCATTGTGTTACTGACTCAATGACCAGTAGGAAAACATATTACGAGGAAAAGGAGCTGTATATAGTACTTCAGGGAATATGGCCATAAGCGATTCTCGCTTCAGGTAATGTCGCGTAAAGCTGTGTCACGCACTGCAGCGACCGAAACGGACCCAACATCATCCCTCATGACATATGAATATACAATGTGACTGATGTAATGCAATATGCAATTTCTTTACATGTGAGACAATTGAGGTGGAGGTGACAGTGATGAAACCACTGCTACATTAAACTCCGCAGTTGCAGTGTAATCGCGTGAGATCAACGTATGATCAGGTTCGCTAATTCAACAACCACAATCAATGCCACTATTAGTGACTGCTGGCTTGTCGTTATTAGCGCAGTTTGATGATCACATTTCAACAGCTTGCGACGAAAGCCGGACATAGTATCATTCAATTCACATGAAGTGGATATCGCAGAACAATTTTGGTCACAAGAGATGACTGGATGAGCTGTGGGTATGTCTGAGTGTATGACAATGTCAGTTTACTCGCAACTTACATATTTCAAGTGAAAAAGATGTTATCGGCGTGGCTCGCGGATCTGCCTCGGAAAAATACGACCATTATCCGAACTGAAGGCCACGATGGTCTGCCAGTACGTACGTGATCTACAAAACCTTCAAACATGATGGTTTTCCGAGGATTAAATCATGCTTCTTAGACTTCGTACTGACAACTACTGCATGTCGCGGTTAGGAAGGAGAGTTAACTGCATCAGTCGCACATAAGCTTTCCAAAGCAAGTCACCTTGTCCTAATTTTGAATTTGTTCGAACCGAAGCCATCTCAGCTTCGGAGCTGTCTCGGCTTCAAAGCTATCTCAGCTCCGGGGTTGTCTCATCTCCGGGGTTGTGATGTCTCATCTCCGGTGCTGTCTCATCTCCGTGTTTGTCTCATCTCCGGGGTTGTCTCATCTCCGGTGCTGTCTCATCTCCGGTGATGTCTCAGCTCCGGTGCTGTCTCATCTCCGGGGTTGTGCTGTCTCATCTCCGGTGCTGTCTCATCTCCGTGTTTGTCTCATCTCCGGGGTTGTCTCATCTCCGGTGCTGTCTCAGCTCCGGGGCTGTCTCAGCTCCGGTGTTGTCTCATCTCCGGTGCTGTCTCAGTTCCGGGGCTGTCTCATCTCCGTGTTTGTCTCATCTCCGGGGTTGTCTCAGCTCCGGTGCTGTCTCAGCTCCGGTGCTGTCTCATCTCCGTGTTTGTCTCATCTCCATGGCTGTCTCAGCTCCGGTGCTGTCTCAGCTCCGGTGCTGTCTCATCTCCGGTGCTGTCTCATCTCCGGGGTTGTCTCATCTCCGGGGTTGTCTCAGCTCCGGTGCTGTCTCAGCTCCGGGACTGTCTCATCTCCGGTGCTGTCTCATCTCCGGGGTTGTCTCATCTCCGGTGCTGTCTCATCTCCGGTGCTGTCTCATCTCCAGGGTTGTCTCATCTCCGGTGCTGTCTCATCTCCGGTGCTGTCTCATCCCCGGGGTTGTCTCAGCTCCGGGACTGTCTCAGCTCCGGTGCTGTCTCATCTCCAGGACTGTCTCATATCCGGGGTTGTCTCAGCTCCGGGGTTGTCTCATCTCCGGGGATGTCTCAGCTCCGTTGCTGTCTCATCTCCGGGACTGTCTCATCTCCGTGTTTGTCTCATCTTCGGGGTTGTCTCATCTCCGGGGATGTCTCAGCTCCGGTGCTGTCTCATCTCCGGTGCTGTCTCATCTCCGTGTTTGTCTCAGCTCCGGTGCTGTCTCAGCTCCGGGGATGTCTCATCTCCGGGGTTGTCTCATCTTCGGTGATGTCTCAGCTCTGGTGCTGTCTCAGCTCCGGGGATGTCTCAGCTCCGGTGCTGTCTCAGTTCCGGTGCTGTCTCATCTCTGGTGCTGTCTCATCTCCGTGTTTGTCTCAGCTCCGGTGCTGTCTCAGCTCCGGTGCTGTCTCAGCTCCGGGGCTGTCTCAGCCCCGAGCAAGCTCCGCCAGACGCCGTTGCGACTCAGATTGCTTTCCGGCCCATTAGCGGCGAATGGCGAAGTTACGCAGTGGGTCACACACACGCACGTCACACACGTCACGTATATCTACACCGACGTTACGTAACGCGAGATATATTATATAGCCAGCCGCCGGAGCCAGTGTCAGCGTAACTCTTTGACGGCGGCCCCAGGCGACATCGCGAACACTGGGACGGCGAGCTGTGCTGAACTGAAAACTCCTGCACTTGATGTGCCGGACACCAACGGAGCGTTAGTGACACGTGGCAGCGGCCAAACTCGATTACAGAGTTTGAGTTGAAATTCCACGCATGACTTCACTTGTTAGGGTAGCATCGGGCGGTAACGATTTCAAAACCCGCCGACTCGGCGCTGTCTCAAGAATATTCGGTAGGAGTTTATCATGTCGACGTACGCTCAAGTTGACACTGACTAAATTGAATCAAGACACTGCGTTTGATCACCATGTAACCGCCAACCACCACAAGTGGCTTCTGAGAAATGAGCACTGAACAGTGAACACTGAGCACTGAACAACCGCGCTGTGGTTAAAGTCGCTGGGCCATCCTATCCCTCTCCTCTCTAATGCCACTTCTCACCCCTCTACCCATCCCTCTCCCGATAGGGTCGATCGCTTTGCCGGTCGTGAGAGCAATGACGGCGGCTGGCATCCTGAGCAGTCCAGTTCCGCAGCCTGCCTCAGTCGGCCCGCAGAAGAGCTCAGGTGCCGCTCGGAGCGGGGAGGGGAGGGGAGGGGATGGGACCGCCGCGCCCGCCGCCGCTTCCCAACGGCGGTACTCCCACGGCCTAATCAATAGCAGCCGCCGCCCGCCGCCGCCGCCGCCGCCGCCCCCGCCCGAGTGCCGCCGGAAGTGCAGGCGGTACAGTGGCCCGCGGGTGACACGGGGGAGACGGGGAGACGGGGAGACGGGGAGACGGGGAGACGGGGAGACGGGGA